>OZ010798.1:34622243-34894743 GCA_963932465.1 Maratus speciosus
TTGTGGACCCGTCATAGTAAAAACTAATTTCATCAATGTTTTGCTGAAAAAGTCACAAATTTTAACAACTGGTTATGAAGAAATTTCGCAAATTCCAACATTTGTTTGCAGAAAAATATTGGGAATTTCAGCAAAAGATCTCAGAAAAAGTCATTCAAATCATAAAAAGTTTGTAGAAACAATTTTATTAGTCAGTTGAAGAAGAATATTATGAATTTCGACAATCGGTTGTTCAAAAAATTCACAAATTAAAAATTGAGAGATCCAAATCATCTTGAGGCAATTGCAATAAATTTCCTTTATTGCTTGCAAAATTTGGAAATTTTTTTGCTCCATAGAGATATGCAAACTTTCATTCCTGATTTTCTGCATTTTTTCTTCACTGATGATCAAAAGTCCATTCATTTTAGAAATCTTTAAACTCCTTGGTCCCAGGCTGTCCAGATTTTTGCAAGTTTACCATATATATATAATATCACTTAATAAATCAAATGATTTCATAGCACATCAAGGATTATAGTAAATATAATGTTATTGTAATAATGTAAATAAATTTAAAATAATTAAGGACTTGAATTATAACATTCTCGCCCTCAGCAAAAAGATAAATTTTCATTAAAATTTGGAACAAAGATGAATCTCCTCCTAAATCTGAAACCCTATTTCAAATCTAACTCACGTCAAGATTGAAATTAAGATTTTCTCGCTCTGAATTACTGCTTATTATTTCATCAGAAACATCTTCAAGATTTAATGTAATTCGCAATATGATAATTTGCAAAAAGTTTAATTTTGAGTCATCTTTTTAGCATAAATTAAAAACTTTGGTACTACTTGATTATCCCGTCAACAAAAAAACTATCGCCAAACTATAAGATTAAATAGCAATAATGGATAATCTTAAATGTCTCATTCGCTTGACATTAAATACGATACATGTGTTTGTTACATCATAAAGTGATTTTTAATTTGTATTTTTATTAATGTTTTACTAATTTATTTGTTCTTTTGTTATTTAATCGACAAGGTAATCAAGTAGTGCCAAAACTTGGCTTTAGCCTTAATTGAATTGTCTTCAAGCCATAATTTGTTTCCTATCTGATTTTCTCCCAGAAACTTTTGTTTTGTTTCTACTTTATCATGAAAAACAAAGATATCAACAATTATTTTAAATTTTCACACTGGTAAAGCATAGATTAATGGTATTTCATCGATTAAATAAAAACACATTAATAATATCAATGGATTTAAAATAGATTTATTATTATTTTTTTTTTATAATGGTTACAAGTCATGCAAAGACTAGTTGACTGAGCCATTTACATTAATGTTGGTGGTTTTTTAGACATTGTTGGATTTGAGATTTTAGGTCAACAGTATGACATAAAAGTTTATGTAAACACATTTTATTCTTAAAAAAAAAAAAAAAAAAAAATCCTTTAAAGTTTTTTTCCCCAAAGTCCCCAAAATATTCTGTTTTCAAATATAAAAATGTGTTTTGGTGAAAAGTAATGTACTCATTTTTAGAGTGAGTATGCTTGCTGACTTTTCATTAAAACAAAAAGGGGATAATTTCTCATTTAGTAGTACATATTTTGGATAATCTTTCCTCTTTGTTATAGTCATTATAATCCTGTCTTTTTAATTATTTATAATGCATGAAATATTGTATCTAAGAAAGAAAGAATTATAAAGCAAGAAATGTACCTGAGGAATTGGACTGCTTGACTAAATTTAATATTTATAATTATTTATCTACTATCTACTGCTAAATTGTTGTTATACAGTAAAAGCTCGACTAACCAGCATGATTGGAAAGTGCTGGTTGCAAGAAACTTCAAAAGTCCAGATAGTTGAGCTTTACAAAATTTGTCATGAATAAAGAAGGGGGGTGGGGGTTGCATCAATGTAACAGTGAAACAGAAAAATGATTTTTGCCCTATTTTCCTATCATCGGGAAGTCTATCAAATAATTCTTTTATTATAATTAAATTTGTATTTGATAAAGTTATTTTTTCTGAATTAAAAATTAAAGTAAACAATATTTCCTATTATGATGTAACTTTCAAATTTATTTTTTAATCTTTTATAAATTTACATTATTTCTAATTAGACATCTCATAAATATTATAATTTAGGACTAAGATGAATAACAGATGCTGCTCTTACTTCATGTGCTAAGATGTAGTCACCACACCATAATAATGATTTCTTTATGCATATTTTATCAGTTACTAACTGATAATATACAACTTTTCCGATCATGGTATAAACAAACTATACAGCTGTCAGCATTTTTTCTTCTTGGATGGTCGGGTTATTTTTTTTTTGTGGGGGGGGGGGGGCTGTAGTTTTCTCAAAACTTATTGTCTTTTAATAGAAATTAGTAAGCGGGCTAATTTTTTATTATTTAAATTAGCTAAAAATTTGAATGCAATCAGATAATTAACAACAGAAATAGCAATTGTTTTTTTAATAATAAGTAAGAAAAAGAAAACAGTATTATTTCAGGGTTTTTTTTATGTTGAATAATATTATTTCTGTTTGCTGTTTAAGCTGTTGAAAAATATTTTTCTGCACTAATTCAACAATACAATAGAATCTCCGGCAGCTGACTGGGGAGGAAAGGTTTAAACTGATTAAAATCTAACAATAAAACAAATGAAGGAAACTTACCTGGAGTGTCTTTTTTTTTAGTTAAGTGTAGATGATACAAACACATTCCATTATAAAATATTCTTGAGTAAATATAATATTTCAAAATAAAGATCTTTTAAATGTTTCTTTAAAAAGCAATAAAAAAATAAATTGTTTAGGACAGATAATTTCTCAGCAGTAAAACTTTTTCAACTGATGATGGGAAGAGAAAAATAAAGGAGCTCTTCGAATTTTTCCAGTTAGTTGAACTTTCTAGCTGCTTGAATGCCAGATAACTGAGCTTTTACTGTATTTTGCAATGTTCAATTTATGTTAGCAAAGGGGTTTAAGGCTAGAAGTTTGTGCAAATTAACTATTGTTATTTATATTAAACTATTTTAGCCACTCTTATTTTTAATAGCAGTCAGTGACCACTTAGATTGCCACTAAGCAAAGTTCTGCCTGTCAAAGTAAATAATATGGCATGGTGCATTTGCAAATATTCAAATGACAATATATTCCTGTTGGTCAACCAGATGCTAGTACATCATATTAAATATGACGTATTCATTTATGATTATTTATGAATATCCATTGCTCATGCTTATGGCCTAATTAGGACTGTCAATCATTATGTTAAAATTGGCATTATACTTTGGCATGATATTAATTTGCTTTTTGATAAATAACAAGGGCAATGATTATGCTTTTCAAAATACAGTAGACTTTCTTAAATCCATAAAGCATAAGTCCAAAGATTCAACAGATTTATGGTCACTGTTTTGTTTACATTTTTAAACAGTAATTTGTATGTAATAATGCTAATAATAAATATAATTTAAAAAATATAGTATAAAGATCTTTGCTAAATATTTCGTTAAAAATAATGGTTTCTTATTCTTGAGTAAGTAAAACAATAAAGAAATAGTTTAGGGTAAATAATTACCCAGAAGAAAAAAATTTAAACCTTTTTATGGGGCAAAAAAAATAAGAGCTCTTTGAATTTTTCCTACTACATGAATGCCGGTTAACAGAGTTTTTATTGTATTTGTTTCTCCGATTTTATTTCTACATTGTATGTTTTCTAATTTAGTATTTTTTTTTATCGTTATTATTGTTTTAAGTGCTTAAAAAAAATTCTGTTTTATTTAGAAACATGTTATTATTGAAGAATCAAGTGAAACTTTGTTCTCAGAAACATCTAATTTGGATTATTTAGCCCTAAAGGATGAAGGAAATGCTGTATATTCAGCTGGGGATTTTCCGGCTGCAGTGCAAAAATACAGTAAATGCCTGAAACTTTGTACGGATAAGAATACTGATAGATCCACACTGCTAAAAAACAGAGCTGCTGCATATTTAAATCTACGAAAATATCAAAAAGTTGTTGAAGACACAACTGCAGGTATAATATAATAATTGATCTTTAATATACTTTTTAACAATTGTCACAAAATTATTGTATTTTGAAAAATGCCAATTTATTATAATTGCCGCCCCTACTTATTTATCATATAGTAAATAAATACCATGCTGCAGTATGATACCAATAAAAAAAAATTGACAATCATATGTAATAATGGATATTCAAAACATGAATACCTCTTATTTAATATCAAATATTTGTATCTGATTCACCATTATGGATGTATTGTTATTTGAAAATCTACAAGTGATATATACAAGTATGGATCCAGGGGCAAAGGGTCAACTACCCCTCTCAACAGAAGCAGATGAACTACACTGGTGTCCAAATTTAAGGACCAATCACAAAATGCTAATTTTCAACTATGCAAATACTCAAAAGGAAATAATATAATTCAAATAATTACTATCTCTACAACACAGCTATTCCATATAACATCTCATTCATGTCACACATGGCCACACGTGTCACAGTCACTACGCTGAAGCAAAAAAATAGGAAATTCCATGCATCTCATTATGAGTCTCAAATGATCACTATATGTGACTGCACTGAGACGTCACTGTGACTGCTGCTTTGCGACGGGTCACCATGTGACTTTACAATGTAGTTACATTGTGACTGTCATCTGTAGACCAATTTCAAAGTCATAGTGATAAGTTGTGATATCTGCATTGTGATAAGTTACCAAATAATGTCACATTAAAGTCACATGATAACTTTCAGGCGACAGAGAGACTACTGTGAAGTCACTATTGTGCTCTTTTGTGAAAAGTCACCTTGTGTCGATAATGTGACATTATTTGGTGACTTATCATAATGCAACGTCCATGATGACTTTGAAATTGAGTCTAAAAATGAGAGTCACAATGTAACTACATTGTAAAGTCACCTGGTGACTCGTCACAAAGCAGCAATCACATTGACATCTCAGTGGAGTCACATATAGTGATCATTTAAGACTCATAATGAGACGTGTGGAATTTCTTGTTTTTTTGTTTCACCATAGTGACTGTGACACTTGTGACCATGTATGACATGAATGAGACGCTATATGGACTAGCTGTGCTCTAGGGATAGTAATTATTTGAATCATATTATTTCCTTTTGAGTATTCGCGTACTTAAAAATTAGCATTTTGTGACTGGTCCTTAATTTTGAACACCAGTGTATCTCTTTGGTCCCTAGGCTAGATTTTGTGGGGGACTTTCTCTGCTCTTTCAAAGCAATATATTACAGTGTTTTATGGCAATGAAAATGGAAAGAAGTACTTTTAGTGCAGGTAAATATTGAAATTTAAAAAAAAAATCAAACTTTCATAAATCAAGTTTTGGTCATAAAAAAATGGGATTTTTTAAATTTTCTTCTTAGATGTAGAGTAATATTTTTTTTTAATATAAGTTATTACGACCAAGGGATCTTATAAAACAAAAATATACTTGATTTATACGCTGTTTAGTAATTGGAAGATTGTTTCTATCATCAGCAGTTTAAACGATAATCGCCACAGCCTCTATTTTGAATTATCCAGCATGATGCAAGCCTGAGAATATTTCTGAATGTTTTGCACACCTTTTTTTTAAAATGAATTTACAGTAAGTAAATTAAAAAAATAATGTATTTTCACATAAACAGTTATATGAAGTCTAACCAAGTAATAACACTCTTAGTTTGACAATGAATTTTATCGGTAATCACGCAAGGCACAAAAATAGATAAAATGCTAAGTTAAAATCTTATAGCTTCTTTAAAATATATCATTTCTAGAGATGCTGCCAAAATCTCGTCCAAGATGCAGCTATAAAAGCCACCTTTATATAAAACCATCACAAACTACAAGCTAATAAATTGCAAGAACCCAATAATTTCTTCTTGTGAATATCTGAAAAAATAAAGGGGTGTAGCATTTGGAATACCAGATATATTAATTACCTTCAAGATTCAATAAATTACTGAATATGAAGATAAAATCTGTAATAAAATCTTGGCATAGGCTCTTTCCTTCTGTGTACCTAGGCGTTAGCCTAGCATTAGTTTTTTCTTCTTCAACACTTTTTCAGAAAAAGTATTCTTCTCCAACCGTTTGTGGTTTATTCACAAAAAATTGGGAAGATTCAACAATGGATTGAAGATAAGAAGATTAGATTGATACATATATATATTCAAGTGTGGATCCAAGGCAAAGAGGGCAAATATCCCTCCCAATTGTTGTTCTATGCAGACATGTTATCTTGGAAGCTCACACATTTTAATATATCATTGTTCTAATGGAAAGTTCATAGAATTTGTTTTTTCATTGTTTTTTTTTCTTCTTGTGAAAGTTTTTAGGAAATGTGGGAGAAAAACTTAGCTCCTTAAAAAAGTGACAATGTTTGTTTTTCTTTCACTTTTTTTATGGTCAATATTATAATGGAATATTTTTTAAGTAGAAGTGGTTGCAGACATACTCATCAATTTTTTTATGATAAAGAAATATTCCTATTTAGATCAGCCCACCAGGTTCAAATTTCACACAGAATCTAAGTTCTTGTGCAAAATAAATATTATTAAAAAATTAGTAAATTAGACCGCCGGACAATATTACTAAGCAAATACTATATGAAACTGCATTGGTATTAGAAAAAATGGATGAACAATTTATAATAATATATATAATTAAAAAACATTAAAGATTCTTTAAGTGTAGTTTTATTTTAATTAGTTTCATCCTTTTCTGAAGCAAAATGAATCATTATAGTATGGAAATAGTTTTAATAAGATGTGTAAAGAAAAATTAAAAATGTATTTTCATTGGAATGAAGCAAAAAAGAAAAAAAAAGTAATATATGTTCTGTATGACATTCAACAATATCCTAATTTTGTTTTCAGCGAATTTCAGTGTTTTTATTGGATCAGAACTTTATTGAAAATTATTAATATAGCTTAAAATTGCATTTCATACAATGAAAATCCAGATACAATTTCTTTTTGGTGCTTATGATTTGGGTATAATTTGGATATTTATGTTATACATAATTTTTAACTTTATCACCAGATATATCCTATAGTTATCTCATTTATTGATAGAAATAAAAGTAGTTAAAAAGGGTTGATTCATCAGATAGTACTTGAGGTAGTGAAAGCTGTTTGGAACTGTTGTACCCTATTGGTACATAAGATGGCTACAAAAATAAAGCACTTTGGCCTGTTTCACAAAATAGCATTTTTATCACCACAACAAAGAATAAATTCACTTCAGTGGCATTTATATTGATGTGGAGGAAATTTTTGTGTACTAAGTGGACTTTTTACATGCTTCATTCTCATTTTGCATATGAAGAATTGATTTGCTGTAGTAAACACTCTTCGAAATGCTTGTTTCTCAACATTAAAATTGATACAAGGATTACATTAAGGATCCCTACTTTAAAAGAAAGCAGACATTTTCTTAAAAAATATATTTTTAATTGAAAGCGAGCCATAAATTAAAAGAAAGAAATAAAAAATAGACAAAATTTTCAAGCACTCAATAACAACAACAAATTATTATTATTCTATTCAGCTTTATATTTATAAAAAAAATTTGTGGAATTTGAATTTTATTTTGTTGTAAATTTTGTATATAGCATTCTTTCAAAACCTATTAAAAGAAGTATTTTGAGTTAATTATGGCTCGCTTTTTTATAAGGAGATTGGTATATTATTATTGTTAGTAAAAGTATAAAATGTAAATCAATAACTTCCAATTTAAATTAGAATATCAATAGAGCAACTACTCGTTAGAGAAAAATCTATTCATGAATAAGTGAAAATTGTTTTATTAGCCCAGATCCAAGTATTCTGTCTGTTTTCAGAATACCTTTATGATGATCAAATATGAATATCAAAATTTAGGTAGGGCACAGAATTAATAAACTAAAGAAACTCTTGATAAATTTTACAGTTTAAGCCTGATATTTTAAAAACTAATTTTACAAATTTTGCATTGCAATAATAAAAAAAAATACCAGATTTTTGTTCTTTTAAAATTATATATATCATATGACTATAATTTTTCTAATTTTATTTAAAGTAATGCTTAAAGTTACCAATATGTTTTTATCCAATAAACGTACCCTCTCACAGATATCAATTTTTCAGTGGTGTCAATATTTAAACTAAAGAGAGAATCCATAATTTCTTAATCCTTATTTATTGATGTAAGTGTAATTTTTTAAATACAATTTAGAATTTTAACCTAAGCAAGAGCATTATTGTGTTACATTTTTTTCATAAAAAAAAACTCTAATCATTGCATAATTAATAATTTTCTTTCATTATGAAAATGTTTTCTTGATAGACACAGTAAATAAGTAAATAGTTCATTCAGTCATAAAATAGTTCATCCATTTCATTCATAGTAAATCCACCATAGTAATCACCACCCGTTTCATTCATAGTAAATAGTTCATCCATTCAGTAATGTTTTTTGTTTTGAATGGATGTTCAGTTTGATTTTATAATAAATTATTTTTTTTAATACTCTTCTAGCTTTAGAAATAATTCCAAGTGATATAAAAGCCTTGTACCGTCGATGTCAAGCATATGAACAGCTTGGAAAGTACAGTGAAGCCTTTGAAGATGCTAGAGCTGTTAATTGTTTAAATCCTCAAAACAGTGCTATTCAGCCATACTTGATGAGACTACAAGAAATTGTGAGTCCACAACATCAAAATCATGTTTTCAAAACAAATTTACCTTAACTGTTACAATCATTTTTTATAATTAAGGAAGTGCTCTGAAAAGCAATTAATTTTTTTTTAATAAGTTTAAAATTCTGTTCTTCTCACAGTTCATGTGTTTGTTATATATGGACAACTGTTTAGTAATCAGTCTTTTATAAGCATTTCTGTCATTGTAAGAATTTATGATTTCAGTTTATCTTTTTTTTTTTTTTTTTTTTTTTTTTTTTTTTTTTTTTTTTTTTGTCATTTCAAGGGTTTATGTTAATTTATGATTTCAGTTTATCTTTTTGTCATTTCAAGGGTTCATGTTTTAGTTATTTGCTTGATTTTTGTCTGTTTGAAAATAGAAATAAAAATTATTGATCCAGATATATTCACATTATCTTCAGTTTGTTGTATATATTTGAATAAGGCAATGTTCCCCATTTAAAATTTATCATTGGAGATAAACATGCTCCATCCACTATGCAGCTTAAAACAACTGTGAAATGTATTTTCTTATGACCAGCTAGCTGCTTTTGTAAAAATGGTCCTTACACATTTCTCCTCAACTATGTGATTTGTCAGTAAATCAAAGCATACGGGAGTTTCATCCATGTTTCCTATTTGAGAAAGTTATGTTTCTTTCACGATTGAATGACATGCTTTTATAAAAAGTAACTTTAATTTCTAGCTCTCTAAGAAGTTTTTGGGCAATTTCAGCATGAGTTCTGATACACAATCCATTTTGATTCATAAAACGCTTGCCAGCCAACAGATGCAACAAAATTTGCTGGTTTAATTGCAGTAAATTTGAATCATTTATCATATTCAAGGCCTGATACGAATATCTGTATGGGTTACAGTAAACCTGCTTTGCCGAGACACTTTCACCCATTGACTAAAAGTCTTTAGTCAATGACTTATCTAGTACTCCAGATTTTCCAAGTATTTGGAAAGCATTAATTTAATTTCCTCTTTTTTGGTTTCATTTTCTCTACTTTTCCGGTAGATGTCGCTACTTGTCCACCCAGTCGTTTCCACTGCTTCTCTCTCATTGGTTGTTTCTGGGCTTTCGCTACCCGCATAGGGTATATAAGGCAGCGCGTCTCTGTCTATCATTTTGCTCAGCCTTGCTTTTCCTAGCACGCTGTTCCTTTTTTTCCGTCTCTTGCACTGAAGAAGAATCTCGCTGTAGATTCGAAACAGCTGTTTGCTGCTTTTTCACGCATTATTTGTGCACTTTAAACGTTGGTTTACTGCATTTCAACATTAAATTACTATTGTTAAATTAATTATAATTAGATTTCTGTTTATCTTTAAAATGACCCTTCAATTATTTAAAACAAATAATTTTTTTAATTGTTACTATAAAGTACTCTAAATGTTGTCCCAAAAAGCAGTTATTGTAACGATTGTGCCTGTGCATTAAAAATGAAATATTAAACTTTATAACTAACAGGTTTAGCTTGAATTTTATTAAACTGCCTACTAAGAGAGAGCCCTCCTTTTTTTTTAATTTTTAAGTTTTTTTTTTCAATGATCTTGACAGAAATATAATAATTTAATTTCCTATATGACTGAAAATAATTAAATACTATAAAAATTATGTTTGAGATTGCATTTTTTAAAGGAATTTGATTCACACAACTTCACACTCTTTTTTAAGTTTCACATTTATATCACTAATTTTATTTCATTTCTTATGAATATTTCTTTCAGACAATTTGCTTCAAAGGAGATTTTTCAAAATTAGGGTGTGGGTGGATTAAAAGTTGAGTTCGAGCTCACTTTTCAGAGCCCAGTACTAAAGATATGCAATACAAAAGAAATTATATAATATTTAAAAAATTTTCTGTGTCATTTCTTATTTTTTAACAACTTCTTACATAGAAATACCGTTGATCTCATCGAAATAGAAGTTTAGTATCAAATAAAAATATACTTCTTTAAAAGGATTCTCCTGATTTTTCCCTAACAAGTAAATCTGATGGACACATTGTGAAAGTGTGTTTTCTGAATAAATGAATGAAATTTGCAGAAATTACTATTTATATAACAAATAAGCACATGTTTTTCTATTTGCTATAAAAGGTGTATACCTAAAATTTGAAGGTACTGTAGACTTGCTCTAGAGAATCACTGCCTTTTCTTTCCCTCGCCCTTCTGCTAGATAAATGCCTGAAAGAAATACTGTTTACCATTACCATTATGTCATATACTCATTTTTATCTGCCAGAATATTAAGATATCATTCTTCATCCTTTAAATGACTGTACATTTTAAGAACACATACAGGTTTCTAATGTCACACACTTTTATTCACATCAGTAGCTGATGCCATTATCTCAATATCAACTTATTGAAGTATCTGAATAAAAGATATTTGGACTATTTTCATAAATCGAAAATTTCCTTAGTACTCTTAAATGGCGTGTAATTTTATGTTGTTTTCTTAATTTTAACCGTCATAAAAGTTGATTTCAGATAATTTTTATCTTTGGTTAAATCTTGCAGTTACTTGTATGTATCTATATTTAATTCATAATCTTATGATTAAAAACACTTACGATACTCATCAGCCTACAACATATATAAAAACTATATTAAACACACATTAAAAATACATATATATGTGGGTTTAAAGATGAATAATGTATTGCTTAATCGAAACTGATACTCTTCAAACTGTGAATATGTATAAAAAGGTTTAATACATCACCAAACATGCAGCTTAACGTTCAAATAACATTGTAGAACTGAACAATAATTGTCACAACAGCTTCCCTGAGCCTTGTGTTACAAATCTTATTGCTGAAATCTATAGAACAACATCTCGCTCTGCAATTTTCAGTTCATGTTTTACGAGTATCGCTTCAGATATCGTGTTCATTGAACCCCGAGTCTATTATATTTCTTGTTCCACACTTTATCTTTTATTCTCACAACTGAACAATATTGCTGCAACAGCTTCCCTGAGCCTTGCGTTAAAAATCCTCAAACATCTCTATTGCTGAAATTTATAGAAAAACATCTCACTCTGCAATTTTCAGTTCACGCTTTATGAGTTTCACTTGAGATATCATGTTCATTGAACCCTCGAGCCTGTTATATTTATTGTTCCACATTTTATCTTTTACTCCCACATTAGGTCACCCTGACATTTCTGGCAACCTCGTCAGTTACTTCTTATAAAAATTTAGACACAAATTCAAACAAATAAGTAGATAAACATAAAACACAAACATCTCACGTTATGCAGATGCATTACCCCATGGCTTCATATATTCCGCAGCAGTTGATGTCTTGTTGGGACCATCATGATCTCCAATTTTCTCTACATCATAACAATCGCGTGACTTTTCTTTAGTGACTTTATATGGTCCATGGAATTTTTCCTTTAATTTTATACCTTTGCCGTACTGCGTTCTTTCGATTGCCACAAGATCATTTAATTTATATCTGTTAGGCTATTTCCTCTTCTTGTTAAATTTTTGTCTGCTTTCTTCTTGTATTTTCAAAATATTTTTCCTGTAATTTCTTTCTGCATATTGTTCTCTATCTTTAGAATCAGCATACATATTTTCCCTGTAATTTCTATCTGGATATTGGTCTCGATCTTTAGAAGCTATATACTTATTTTCTCAGAAACTTCTTTCTGTATATTGATCTTTATCTTTAGAATCTGTATACCTATTGCCACTAGAATTATAAGAATTGGAATAAGCGTCTCTTCTGCTATCTCTCCTTTAAATCCATGAGGAGTGTTATGCATCAATTACTTTTAGAGCTTAATTAAGCATTCAGAAAGATTTAATAAAACCATAAAGTTTCAAAAGTATTTACTTTTAATATCGATGCATGTTTTATTTTGCACCCTCTCTTGAGCAGCTTGTTTACATATCCGAAACGACCGGTAATTCGTTTGATTCACTAGCTTCTGGAGTAAGTACGTTATTGAATAACTGCAAATAACTATGATTCCCGGGATCATGTTTTTCACCGTTACTAGTTGATTTACAACATCATACTTTGTGGCCAATGGCGTTTTGGATATAAGTTTATACTTACGGATTGGCAACAAGATTATGCAAAACAACTGCTAGTTTGTTGTATAAATGTCTGGACTGTTTATGGATCTTTAGCTTCTTGTAATTTTTGCACGTATATCATATTTTCATAATGTATCTGCATTTTAAATATTATTTTAAGTTTCTGTTTTAGTTAACGGCAAAGTAATGCTGTTTAAGTGTAAAATTCATCTCATCTCTCATATAATAAATATATCTTTTTATGGAACTGGTGTTTTAAATTAAGTCTTCCACATCAACCATTGCAATACTCTGCTCAGCCATGTTTCACAGTCTGACAAGGAGAATTATTTCTACTGTCATTATACCTTTGTTTTCTATAGTACCCATTATCATGTCTGTAACTTCCAGACTTATAGTCTGATTTGTAATTATCCTGATCATGAGTTCTAAAATCATTTTCATATCTTTTCAAATTTGCTAGATGAGTCTTCAGTTCACTATACCTGTCTGATATTTGGAAATTTCTTTGCTCGTTATAGCTATCTCTACCTGATCATCGACCATCATAATTATAATTATTTTGACCATGATAGTAGCCTCTATTTCTGTACGTAGGAGAAAAATTTAGATTATACTTTGTTTTTGAAGTAGGTGAAGCACTTTCTAGCTTTTCAGATGAATCATTAGGTTCAACCATATCCGATGAACTGTTCACCAAAACTTCACTTTCTGTCATATCTTGAGGTATCAAAGAATCTTTAGTCTCAAAATTTTGAAGAATCTCTGATTCATTTTGGTAAGAATTCTCTGAACTCTGTTTCCATATCTATATTTATTGTAATTTCCATGGTTAAATGGCTGTTTAACATATCCTTGACCATATCTATTATTGCTTCTGTTATCAACTGGTCTATTAAAATTTTTGTTCTTTCCCCTATGATCAAAATTCCTACTGCGATCTTTTACATAGCCTTTTCTATCACATGAGGACTATCAATTTCATCACAGAAAATTATGTTCATTCGTAATCCTGTATCTTTTGATTTATTTGGTTTATATTCCTTTACTAATTTATTTATTTATTTTCTTATTTTCAAATTTCTTAATTTAAATCTTAATTCATACTCCATTTGCAATTTCGTTTCTTCTAATCTGCTTTCTGCTTCTAGCTTTCTTTCTTCCTTTTCTGTTTCTAGCCTTTTTCCTCCCTTTTCTGCTCTCTCAGCGGCAATGACTTCAACTCGAACTTTGACAAAATTTTCTTCATAATCAGTTGATTCAGTCACTAACTTTATCAAATGTATAATTCTTGAACTCTGAGGCACAACTATACCTAGGTCATCACACAATGTAAACAAATCTGCTTTTCTAGTTTTATTCAGAATGGACATTATTCAATTTGTTGACACTTCAACAGAACAAAATATTACACTATGTCGTAGGCTTGATTATGGATGATCTCTAATCATTATACATCAGAAAAACAGTTCATTTTTTCATATTATAAATTTCAGTAAAAAAAAAATACTTTTCTTTTTTGACTCAAGTTACAAAATAGTTTCGTTATTCTAATTCAAACTCAAATTCAAATCCAAATCCTGGCTGAGACCCTAAAACTGTGGGTTTAAAGGGGAATAATGTATTGCTTAATCGAAACTGATACTCTTTAAATTGTGAATATGTATAAAAAGGTTTAATACATCACCAAACATACAGCTTAACATTCAAATAACATTGTAGAATTGAACAATAATTGCTGCAACAGCTTCCCTGAGTCTTGCATTAAAAATCCTCAACCATCTCTATTGCTGAAATCTATAGAACAGCAACATCGCGCTCTGCAATTTTCAGTTCACGTTTTACGAGTCTCGCTTGAGATATCATGTTCATTGAACCCTTGAGTCTATTATATTTATTGTTCCACATTTTATCTTTTACTCCCACATATATGTTATATGCTGATGAGTATCATAAGTGTTTTTAATCATTAAATTTGACAGCCTTAAGTCCAAGTTTTTATCAGAATCTTATGTTTTTAATTCTAGGTTACTGAATCAAATGAGGATGCATTGGATATCAATTCCTTGCCCAATGAAATGATTGTGGAAGTTTTTGGTTATTTAAAACAGAACCAACTGGGTCAGATTGCAAGGTATTTAAAGTTTATTTATAGATTTTATGTTTAAATATTAGACCTAGATTTGAAATCAACATTTATCCTCATTTCTTTGAAAAAAATTGGTCTGAGATAGGTTTCAAAACAATAACTATTACTTCATTAAGAATTTAATATTTTAAAGGTCTAAGCATAGATCATTCCTCTCCACCTATTTTATTCTTTCCTGTACACTTATGAAAATATCCATTGTTTAAGTTAATGTACTTTATTAACATTTAGTTAATGTGCAATTTTTTTTATCAAAAATGCATTGAGAAATTTTATGCTGAATGAAAATTTATAATAAAAACAACCTCATGTACTGCTATATACTGCATAGAGAATGTTCATTTATTATAGTCCTTTTATTAAAATGGTTATTTTGCAAATTGCGCACACAACTTAAAAAAAAAAATGGCTAAGTACATGAGCTTTAATCAGCAGCGTGTAAAGAGAAAACTGCGCCCGGGGCAAAGTTTCAATTTGGTGCCCCCCCCCCCCCACACACACACACATACACACTTTTTCTTTGTGAAATGTGTCACAAAACTAAAAAGTGTAGCAAACAGAAATAAATTCTATTGAATATATATTTTCCCTTTATTTTCTATTTTATGTTTCATTTTAATTCAGAAACTCCAAACAACTCAATAACATAAGAGGAAATTGCATTTATATTTTGGCAAAGGGAATCTGATGTTTTTGTCACAAGCACCGAAAGAAAATTACAGACTCAGAAAAGAGAAGGTTAGCGAAAGAGACTTAGGCAAAGACTTATACCATCTTTTTTTTTCATAAAAAACGAAATAAAATGAGGTTTGTTGTATGAATTTGGCGCCCCCTAAATTTCTGCTCCCGCGGCGGCTGCCCCCCTCGCCCCCCGCTTTGCACGGCCCTGGCTTTAATATGTAAACTTTTAATGTATTGTATAATACAAGAATGTACGTGACATGAGCTAAATTTTTGTTCTTTCAGTTAATATTCATAAAATCTTGTTTATGTTTTTAAAATGTTTCTGATTCTTCTTACTTCTGTGAAATATTTACCTTTTATTATTGAAAGAATGCAAGTTTTATTCCGATTTTAGTTCATTTTAAGTAGACACTTTTAGTCCAAATATATATAATTTTTAATTGCTTTTATTGCTAATTTATGTGAGTATTATCATTAGTGTGGGCCGAAAAAAACTTTTTTTCAATTTTCGATGATGGGTAGTGCAGCTAATGGTGGCACTAAGTTTATACATAAAATTTGAGATTTTTCGGACAATTCCTTCATTTGCCACAAATCGCTTGAAGTTTCGCTCAAATGCTAATTTTTGAACTTTTTTAGCAAAAATTTAAAAAATTTTAAATTAAATTTATTTTTGCTAAATATCCTTGAAATGTCATGTTTAGTGTACAAAATGTTTAAATAGGCTCTGATTATCTGTTATTTATTAGTTATGTGTATTTTGAATTAGGCGATTTTCATAGCCTTTTCGCGTATAAATGAGTAAAAATTGTAAGCATTGTTTGGTTCGTTCGTCGGTTTCTCTCTTTTGTCCTTATTATGTTCCTCACTTTTCCTTCGGTTTTTCGATGCGTTCAGAGTCACATATTTGAATGCTGGACCACAGCTTGTCTTAACAGCAATTCTGGAAGGAGAGGAGAATGTGGAGTAGAAGCCAATGAAAAGACAATCAGTCATCATGAGAATGAGGGAGTAAATGAAATGGGAGTAACTGCGAAATGGGATGTTTATTTTTCTGCTCTAAAATACAGCTATTGTCAGAAGATTCAAAAAGTGGGAACTTTGAAGCAGGCAGTTTGTCTGAATCAGAATTTGAACCAGGCCCTTCAAAAGCAGGCACTCCCAAACTCATATCCCTTTCTCACACAGCGTTTGCCGGATTTTGAACTGGTATATCATATAGGTAAATTACGTTAAGAGCTTCATCTGTGCTTCAGGATGCAGGAATTGTGACAACCAGGAATAAGGATCTCGTCATCGATAAAGACTTGGTCAGGAGACAGAAAAAGAAACTTGTAAAGAAGATACAGGAGGAGGAATATCTTAGAGGATGAAAAATTACAACCATATTTTCTTATGGTAGAAATAATAACACGATTTTCATAGAAAAAAGGGAACAAGCAGCACCGTCAAGAGAAATTCAAAGCACATATCACTAATGAATGGCATACAAAAATGTACGTGTCCATTTCTATGAGCCTATTCCTCTTTCATCGACATCAGAAATTCAAAAGGCTGAAGATTTGAGTACTCTATTAATCTGGCTCCGTTTCAGTTGGTAAAAGACTTAGGTCAAGTGGTTCTTCCATCTAGTTTAGACAGTTGATGTTGCTGTCAGAGTGAAAGATCGGTCGTATGAAGAATGCATATCAAATGTTGCAGTTCTCTTCTTGATTTTTTCCAAGGCAGACTTTATTCTGGCTTAGAAAATTATATAATGATTTTTCAATTTCTCTGCAATGACCAGAAGGTTGTGTCAAGTAACCCAACTATTGCAAACCACGTTCAGACAACATGGTGATATTTGTTTCGTCTTTCTGTCGACGGTTCTGCTAGTCAGCTTTTTTTCTATGAAGATCTTTTTTTTTTCTACTATCAAAAATGATGCTTGTAATTTTTCTTCCTCCAAGATCTTCCTCCTCCTGTATTTTCTTTCCAAGTTCCTTTTTCTGCCTCCTGACCAAGTCTTTATCGATGACAAGATCCTTATTCCGTGTTGTCACAATTCCTGAAATGTTTGTTCACTTATACGCGAAAAAGCTATAAAAGTCACCTAATTCAAAATGCACATAACTGTGAAATAATACATAATCAGAACTTATTTAACCCTTTAAACCCTGACCCGCACAATTGTGTGGGTGATACTAAAGTAAAAGAGGATCACTATTTCCTGTTTTTGTGAGGTTTAAAACCAAATCTGCACATTTATATGAGTTAATTGGCTTCAGATGTTTTGATAAGACATCACTAGAGGGCACCAACTACAATACAGGGTTAGATTTTCTGCCTTTAAAAAGACTATATCATCTGACAGCAATAGACAAAAAGTATGTACTGTCGTAATTTCTTTTAAATATGATTTTTAATGTTTGCTTAGATTTAATTTTTCTTTTCATATACTTTATTCATGATTTTAATTGATTTTGTCTTTGATAAATTTAATTAGGCTTTACAAATGTTAAAAAATAAATGACCTGCACAATTGTGTGTGTCCGGGTTTTACCGTTTCCAAAATGGGTACAATTCCTGATATATAAAATTTTTATTTTTAAGTGATAGGTAGGTAGGTAGTGGGGGGGGTGGGGGGGGCTTTGGGACCTATAAGCAGCACGGCTGTTGTCTCAAATGATCCATACGAACAGAAACGCTAGACACAGACAGCACTAGACACCTAGCTAGAAGCAATCAATACAATGAATAAACCGTAGCGTAGAGTTACGAAAGACACTCGACGAACAGAACTTTTTGATAAAGCAACCAAATGAACGAAAACACTCATCACTCAAATCAAAACCCGCCCAACAACTCCTGCGTTGAGCGCGGTACTTGGCACAAGAAAACAAAATATGCTCCAAGGAGTTCAAAACACCACAAGCACGGCAGCTGCCGTCCGCAACCAAGTTAAAGCGAGACAAAATCTCCGGGGTAATAAGCATCCTGCAGAGGAGACGAGACACAATCACATCATCCCTTCGATTATGAACCCAACACCGAGAGTGATTGACATTGGGGATATCCCCATGAGAAGCATAATACTTGCAAGTCCGGTAAGAGTGCTCACCCTGCAGCAGAACACTGTGAGAGAACCTACGGATAGTATCTTCTGGCGAGGTCCAATCAATGAGAGGGTCAGAGACAGAAACACTTTTGGCAAGGCCATCGGCCCTTTCATTGAGGGGGATACCATGGTGTCCCGGAACCCAGTAAAAGGAAAGGTGAATGGAGAACTGCTGCATCCGAGCAATTTTATTGTGGAGCCAAAGGATAACTCTGGGAGACTTCAGGTTAGCAGACTGGAGAGCCAAAAGAACCGACAAGCTGTCTGTTAAAATCACCACGGGACGAGATAACAAGATCAATTCGTCGAGAGCCACGCCTATTGCGAGAGCTTCCGCCGTGAAGACGGAGTTGACATGCTGCACCCTGTAGCCAAAGTGGTGTGAGGAAGTGCAGCCTGCAATCGAAGTGAGGGAATCTGTCTTTGAGGCATCAGTGGCAATAATATCCCACGAGTCAGTAAAGTTCTGGAAGTAATCAGCAAACATCGGGTCAATTATGCTAGCATCAAGGTCCGTACGCTGAAAAGGAAGATCAGAGGTGAAAAATTGCACTGTGTTCGAGTCAAGAGAAAGAGGAACTTGGAAGCTGATGAGGAAATCCAGATCAATACCCAGACCGGCAAAGAACTCAGAAACATGAGAAAGATGATTTCCTGGTGAGACCAGAATATCCTCACAATAGTCCAAGAGAGGAGACCACCTGCCAAGGGCAAGATGCTTCACCCAGAAGCCGAAAGCCCCGTACCCGAAACCCCCGAAGAACCCTGATTCTGTCAGCTAGGAGACAAGCCCCAGCATGCTTGAGAAGAAGAATATTAGGCGTCCACTTCGGGAGCCCCAGAGCAACCCGTAACACACTCGTCTGTATCACTTCGAGCATTGTAGCGAAGGACTAGCGGCCGTGAGAAGAGCAGCTCCATATTCGATGATACTACAAATAGAAGAGAGGGCCAACGTCCACAGATGATGTGAACGAGCCCTAGAGCTTTTAAGATGTTGATCCTTTTAAAACATTTTGTCCAGAGATATTCTACATGCTTCCGGAAACCTCCACGACGGGCAAAAAGGAAACCTAGGAACTTTAGAACGGGGCACCACTCGATGAGTCCACCGTTCACGCCGAAGTGGAAATCACAGACCGCTCTCCGTCTCGAGAGATTAATCGAATGGCATTTGTCAGCCCGGATGGATAGTTTCCAATAGGAACACCACACTATTATAAGTCGAAGAGCCTCTTGGAGTTTTACTCTACAGGTGTCCAAACAATCATTCACACAGTAGATGAAAATATCGTCTGCATAGATGAGGAACTTGATGCCCAGGCCCACCAGGACCTCATAAAAATCTGCCATGAAAATTGTAAAAAGGATGGGACTCAAAACCGCCCCCTGGGGAACACCTCTACCAATAGTTCGGGAGGAAGACACATGACCCCTCCACGCAACCTTGACGACTCTAGTAGAAAGAAAGCAATGAATCCACCGAAGCATCCGTCCTGTGATGCCCACCTGGGCACATTTATAAATAAGTCCATCAATGTATACAGAGTCATAGGCTGAATGTAAATCCAAAGAGACGCCCAAAAAATATTTTTTCGCCTTTTTGGCAGACGTGATGTCATGCTGGAGAATCGTTAACGCCGTATGGCAATCCCAGAAGGGAAGAAATCCAAGGTGCCTAGGGACCAAGGTTTTATGGCAGAGGAGGTGGTGCACAATCCTTCTGGCAATCATCCGCTCACAGATTTTACCCGTTACCAAGGTTAAGGCAATCGGATGGTATGAAGAAATATGATGTCTCGGCTTGTCAGGCTTCAGAATTGGAAGAATGGTCGCCGACGTCCAGCTTGAGGGAATGTCCCCTGAGCACCAAATGCTGTTGTACATACTCAACAAGCAATCTAAAGAGTGATCATTTAGCCCCTTGAACAGGGCCGCACTAATCCTGTCCTCCCCAGGAGTGGAAATTCTCGTTCTTCCAATGGCCATCTTTAGCTCTGAGATCGTGAACAGACAGTTGAGCGAATCATTACACTCATCACCATAAGTAAATGGGATTGGCTCGTGGCAGCTTCCCTCGCCAAAGTGATCTGCAAACACTTCAGCTTGGGCTACCGCATCAGCAGAAAAAGAGTCAGGTAGTTGTAAGTAGAGATGGGAATCAGGAGAAGAGCTGGACCGAGATTTGAGGTTATGAAAAATTTTATATAAAAGGCCAGGGTCATTCGCATTACAGCAAATAGAGTCCCAGTACCGGCGCTTGGCTTCCCTGACAACCTGGCGGAGCTTGGCCGAGAATCTTTTATATTTCATCCAGTGATCCACAGATGGAACTTTTTCTGTTTGCTAAGGGTGCTACACCACGCAGTCCACCACACAGGGAGGCGTTTCAGGGACTTAACACAGGCTGTACTGTGATTCGACATGGCACCACGAACCAAGGACTGGAACGATGACGGCTGGATATCGGTAGCCAAACGTAGGCTGGAATTAACTTCCTGGGTGATGCGGGCCCAGTTGTAGAGAATGGGACCGGGACGCAGAGAAGGGTTAAGCTCTACAGAGATAACAATGGGGAAGTGATCGCTGTTGAAAAGATCATCCTCAACGACAATCGAGGAGCAAGTAAGAAGCCCAGAAGAACAGATCGAAAGAAGATCAATTAAAGAAGTAACCCCACTAGGGGCCACATGGGTAGGAGCAGTATAGTTCATTAAGCAGAAGGGGCTATCAGAAAGCCAGTTCACCATACGCTCGCTGGCCTGCGAGGACACCGGGGATCCCCACAGCGAGTGATGAAGATTAAAATCTCCCAAGATAAGAGAATGACCAGAAAGATCACGGCAAGCCTTCAAAAGATCGTCAACCACCAACCCAGATGAGGAGTAAACGTTGATAATGTTGAGACAGGAAGAACCAAGGGAAATGTGGATGCCTAAGAATTCGTTAGCTGAGCCCAAATTATCGAAACACAACCTTGTAGATGACCAAGTAGAGTTCACCGCCAAAGTCAGACCACCACCGGCCCAACCGACTCTGTCTTGACGGTAGATCACTTTACCCGACATCGACAGAGGCTTCACAGGTGAAAGAAAAGTTTCCTGAAGAACCAAGACATCCGACGACAAGAAAGGTTCAAGCTGAAGAAAGGGGAGCTTGTTGGAGATACCTCAGCAATTCCACTGAAGCACACTAATACCCATAAGAGACAGAAAAAAGAAAAACTATCAAACACAAAACAAAAATCAAGATCTGCCCCCTGCAGGAACACTCGCCCAAAACACAAAAGAAAGAAAAAAGTTTTTTTCTCCTACCCCCCTTTACCGTGCACGTAGGCACGTTTATGCTCCGGGGATTTGTCACTGAGTTTAGCCATACAGTTCATAATTATATTACTCAGAGCACTGATAGTTTCTAGAACTTTTGCAGACTGTTTTTCTGAATGATCAACTAAAATCTTTAACATGTTATTAGTCCTGATCGCAATAGCTTTTTTTAATTCATCTTGGTCGGGTTTTTTAACACTGGTTTTCTGTGCATATGATTCAGAATTCGCCCTCATCGAAAATTTTCATCGAGCTTCAGTAAAGGATAGAAAATTTCCACTTTTGAAGCGGAGAAAATCCATTTCTCTCAAGCGGGTGGGGCACTGGAGATAATCTGACCTGTGGCCCTCCCCACAGTTCACACCTTTAACTTCTAGCGTGCAAGGACCAGTATGCTTTTGGCCATACGTGGCACAGATTTGTTCGGACTGACATTTTCAAGTTGCATGATTAAATTTAAAGCACCGTACACATTGCCTCGGTCTATCAACAAACTGGCGGATCTTCTGAAGAGTGAACCATAGCTTAATTTCAGTCGGGATAGCAATACCAAGAGAGGTAATTAAAACTGGGGAAACAGTACTAGATGAATCTTTCTTCATAAACCATCGCATTTCTAAGATCTGCACGTTGTTATTGACCATTATCTCCTGGCCCACCTCCTCCAGGGGGATGTCGACAGGTACGTTGAACACCAGGAAGCGATTCGAAATATTCTCCCAAATAACTCTATGTTTAACTGGAACCCCCAAAAAGCTTGTAACCTGACAAATATCAACAGCACAGCTGGCGTCTTTTGTGCTAATAAGTAGACTGCCCATACGTGTGTGACGGACATTCTCTATATGATTAGCATGAGGGATTATCTTTTTAATCTCTACTTGCACAGCTCTAGGATCTCTATTTGGAATAGATTTTGAATCTGTACTTTGTAAAAAAATATTGAAACACTTACCGCCATTCTCGGCAGCCATTGAAAGAAGCAGTTCCGTGGAAGCAGTGGACCGCGCTACATTTTTATTATCGCTGTTACATGTCAAGAAATTTTCTGCCCCATTTTTCTTGTCGCTGTCACATGAGGTACTTTCTTCACATTCCACCATATCAACATTGACAACAGAAGAATCCGCTGTTCCATCAATATCCACTATCTTAAATTCAGAACAAGCCATAACATTATCCAGGGACAGAATCGGCAAATAGTAGAGGTAAACAAAACGTAAATAAAACTATTACACCTACCAAACACCCACCAAATCACCAATAAAATAGTTCACTAATAACCACCACGAAAAGAGAGAAAAAACAAACACCTTACTTCAAACCACAACAGCGTAAAAACGAAAGCTTCACCGAAAGGAAAACTCAGATACCGCCGACTGCAAAACGGTCACCGCCCCCCACGTGTAGAAGGAGAGAGCACCTCGCACAGCCAACCTAAAAATCTTCATGAAAGAGATTAACCATTTTTAAGTGATTTTTTTTTTAAACTTATGTTTTTAGGAATTTATTTTTTATTAAATACATTTTTAAACCAGATTAATTTAAATAGGTTTGCATTATTCATGACTTCTATTTAAAATATTCATGATTTGTATTTAAAATTGATAGTACAGTAGACTCCCTCAAATCCGCACAGCTTGGGACCAGAGGTTGTGCGGATTTTAGAATTTTGCGGATTTCTGGTCATTGATTTGTTTACATTTTTGAAACATTAATTCGATTGGTAGTTAAACAAGGGAAATTATAATGAATGCTTACAGTAAAGTGAAACATTAAAATAAGTAAAATATTAAAATAGTTTATTAGTTTAAATGTAATTATTAAAATAATTATGTAAAATAAAAATTTAGAAAAATATTAAATTATTACGAATGAAATCGATTTAATTCGATTCCAAAAGTCTTATGCTGCCATCTAGTGATAGCAAGGAGAACAGTGTTAATGCTATTATCAGTATATATAGCTTATTGTGCTCACTGTAACTTTTTTCATTGTTATTTAGAGTCTTGAATGCTTTTCTTATACTGCTTTGTATGTTTAGAAATAAATTTGTCTATAATTAAAAAAAAAAAAAATTCCGCGAACAATAATTTTAAAATAGCGTTCCGGTTCGTGGATTTTTCCATTTCGAACCCTGGAATTTTTTATATAGATTTGCTAATTTATATCAAAATCAAAAGAAATGTAACTTTATTTAGTAATAAATCATCTGTAATAGCCAAAAGGGAATGATTAACAAAAAATTTAGTAAAAAAAAAAAACATTACGGTAGTCGCCGATTTCGGCGCCATCTTGAATTTTGTTCCTGCAACTTAACTGTAAATTTCATTGTTTACATCTGAAAAATACGCGGATTTTAGGCGTTCGCGGATTTTAGGGTCCCGGATTTGAGGGAGTCTACTGTATTAGATATATAATATGCACATGTAGTGAACTGCATGTTTCTGCTCTGAGTTATAGATGTCATATATGATTTATAAGTTTTATATGAGTTATATGCATATCACAAGATAGATTTTTAAGTTTGATAAATTCATTCTATTTTGTCGAGACACCAAGTAAGCCACCAGGAATAAATAATAAATTGTGAAAAGTTCAGGAAATGCTCGACAGATTCCGTAGTGTCTGCTTAAATTTACCAGGAGATCAGGGAAAATTTTCTATAGATGAGCAGACGATTCCTTTTTTTAGGATTTGCTTCAGTAAAGCAGTATATAAAAACAAACCACATTCTGTTGTAACTGTATCACCTGGGATAGTTTTAAATTTTGTAGTTTTCCAGTGGGAAAATACAGACCTAGTCCACAAGGATCTGGGCTTAGGACCTGCTGTAGTCCTTACCCTGGTTCAGACGTAGTTTTATGTACTTCGATCGGTATTTCAACAAAATACCGTTGCTGGAAATACTAAAAAAAGAAATTTGAAGGATCAGGCACAATCCAAACGGTATGAAGGGCATACCATTTGTCAACAGCTCTTAAGAAGGGTGCGAGCATTGAGCACATTTCAGAAAATGAAATTGTAGTGGTTTGTCCGAACACAAAAATTGTTTCAAACATTTTCATTGTGGCTAATGAAAATTATCTCAATAAACAACAACTTTTTTTGCTTAAACTTTTATTTTTAGATATTTGCACACATAATCCCAAAGTACACAATTGTGTAGATTTAGCCCAAAAACAGCTGCATTAAGCCTGAACCCACACAATTGTGCAGGTCCTCCTTTGGCATAACCTGACATGGTGTATTTATATATATATATATTTTCAATCAAATACGGTCCTATCGATAAGGGGAAACTACCCAAACTTTCAATTTCTACCAAAAAATCTTCCGGTCTTAAAGGGTTATACATTTCGTACACTAAACAGGACATTTAAAGTAAATTCAGCTAAAATAACTTAAATTTAACATTTTTTAAATTTTCGCTAAAAAAGTTCAAAAATCAGCTTTTGAGCAAAATTTCAAGTCATTTGCTGCAAATGTAAGAATTGTCCGAAAAATCTCAAATTTTTTGTGTGAACGTGCCACCAGTGACAACTTTTCCACACTACCCATCATCGAAAATCGAAAATAAAGTTTTTTTTCGGCCCGCCCTAATTATCATCCTTACAATGTAAAAAGTTTGTACATATTTCTGACTTAAAAATTGTAAAAGTTGAACAGATTTAATTTTCTAAAAAACAACACTATAAAGAGTGAAATTGTTTAAATTTTCTTTATACACATGAGCCAAATAATCATATGTATTAAAATGCTTAGGAAAAAATTCAGTTCAGTGCAAAATTGACACATTTGTGAAATTAAATCTAGAACCTGTTCAATTTTAGAGGAAAATCAGATGAGATCTGGTTAGCTCAGCAGCCTAAGGCATCACTTTAAAACTGTGAATTTTTGTAGAGAATGTGGATTTGACCCAGCAGAATAATTTCTGTAAAATGTTTTATCAATAATTCATTTCAATAATGTAATACAGTAGACTCCCTCAAATCTGCAACCCTAAAATCTGCAAATGCCTAAAATCCGCACATCATCAAAGATGTAAACAATGAAACTTTCAGCTCAGATGCAAGGAAAAAATTACAGAATTTTTTAGTTTTATATGACTCTGTATGTATTTTGATATGTAATTCTTGAAAATATAACTAAACTCATGGTTTTTTATGAAGAAAGTATTTTTTTTTTCTGAGAAAATCATGATATTGTTGATGTCACTGGTAATCACAATATTTTTAGCAAATATATTTATGTATAAATGAACCTTTTTTGGTTATTAATACTTGACTAAACCTAAAATTAAACTTCCTTACTTTATGACTTTGATGTGAATTAATAGAGTACCATTAAGAGGCATGTTTCATTGAATAATTCAAGAAAAATGTATCTCATCTTTATTTTGCATATATAATTATACATTATTTATTATTTACTTGACCTTTACTTTTAATAATTTAATAATTTTTAAATTTATCTTACTTTTATCATTTTAGTTTATTACTTTACTTAATTATTTTAATATTTTACTATATTGCAAGCATTTATTATAATTTCGATTGCATTATTACATTCAAACTGCTGTTTAAAAATGTAAACAAAGGAATAACCGAAAATCTGCATAACCTCTGGTCCCAAGCTGTCCGGATTTGAGGGAGTCTACTGTATTTTATTTGAGGAGGAGAAGTTATATTATTTGTATTTCTTTTTCTTATTATTATTCAAAGTATTTATAATTTAAAGAAATTTAACACTCAACAATATTTTATGAAAATACTAATTTCATATTACAAATATCTAAGCTAAAACATTTTGCATACAATTCCAGTGACCTCTCACTTATATGACTTTCAGGGGGCCGTAGAAAAAAGTCATTAAAGTGAGAGACTGCTTTATTAGACATGTTTCAAACTTTATATGTGGTAATTATTTTACCTACATTAAATACGATACGTTTTGAATACTAAGAACGTATTTTAACAAAATTTATAAAATATATTAAAAAAATAAAACATAAAATATATTAAAAAAGTTCACAAAATAGGTCACTTCCCATATGTTTAGTTTAAAGTTTTACAAATGAGATTTTCTGAAAAAATGAAGAGATATTAGTTTGTCTCTCTCCTCGACGAAAAGAGAAAATGTCTTTTTCTTAGTCTAATAAAGCTTTTAAGCTATTTTGGGAATAATCATTTTGATGGACATAATTCTTGAATGCATCTGAAAAATTTACAGCAGCAGGAACACTGCTCTCATCTTCATCATCCTCCTTGTTCACGTCTTCATTATTGATAAACACTTTAACATTAGTGAAATGATAAAAGTATGAAAATGTGAATGATTTGTACTTTAAAGATTATAAAAAGGAATTCTTCAGTTAGAAATGTAAAATCGCCTGAACCGTTTAACGCGTCGTATAATTGAGAGAAGTTTAGCATTATTTCCCATAAAGAGTGGACGAGACCAAGAGAATTCGGCATATAACCAAGAGAGTTGTATAACTAAGAGTCGTATAAATGAAAGGTCACTGTATCAATTAAATAAATTTAACATATCTAAAATTTTTGTTATTTTCCGGCCATTATCAAGAACGTATATGTGTGTGTCAATAAAAAAAGTTTGTCATTCTTTTTCTGTAACAAAAGGAAAACAGGAAGAAAGAAAAATATTCGTATAACAATTATAAAATAAATTACTTTGAAAACCATGGTTTAATAATTAAAATAATGTATGAAAATATAAAATAAAATTCAAATAATTAAAATATATGTATTAGAAATTGTTAGCTGCTAGTATCAAGTCTTAATTTTAAAGTTTTAAAATGAGACAGGTAAAAATAAAGTTAATGAAAACTTTTAACAGTCATGTAGTTAAAAAAAGAATTAAGGAATATTAAATATTGTTATTTTTTCAAAAAATTTAAACTGTAGTAATTAAAATAACTGCTCTACTTAATTTTTTTTAGTTAAACTTCTGATAAAAAGCAAGCATATTGATTATAAATTACAAACTTGACATTCTTTCATTCCATTGAGTTGGTTTAGAGAACCTACAACTTAATAAGTTTTGAGTTAGATTGACAGTACCATCTATTGCCTTAAATCTATAGGAATCCCTTTTACAATATAGCAATTTGTCAAGATTTCAATACTTAATTTAAAAGCAAGTAGTAAAAAAATCAAGAATTTTTTTAATGAAACATTAGAGTTGTTTACTGCCAAATCTTGACAAGTACTATTTATTTATTTTATCTTTCATAACTTTTGACATTTAAAAATTGAACTAACCTTTTAAGCTCAAATTGTGCCAGTTCCATTTTTAGAAGCACCAAAGCCTGTATAAAAAGGACCTTTTTTTACTATTTTAGCTTTGACATACCCAGGTAGCACAGCACTATTGGCCCGATACTGCCCAATCTTGGTGTGCATTGGCAAAGACCGGTCATGTTTACCGACATTGGCCAATATTGATCGATGTTGGATTTGTAACATTAAAACTTCTGGAATCATGAATATTTTAATTTTTTATTCACAAATTGCACTTTTTGTGGGAAGGTAGAAAACAGGAAACAATTATAATAACATTTTAAGTTCTGTAAATCCATGTAGAAAAACTCACATTGGCCAATGTCGGGCGACATCGACACAAGCAATGATCACAAGGATGTGCCAGCCAACCAACCAATCAGATACAAGACAATTACCCAACATGGCCGCCGCTGTCTTTCTGGTATGTATCCTGTTGCAGATTTGTTGTCCCATTTTATAGAAAAAAAACGAGAATATTTATATGTTGATGGTAGTATGGGAAAATGAGGTGTGTCATTCTTGAAATCCGAAAGTTACATCTTTATGTGAAACGGGTAAGTGCTCTTTATATTTCATATAATGTTTGTTTATTGAATACATATAATCAGACTCATTTCATATATTCAAACTTATTTTTGAAATATTGTTTTTTGTTCACATTGGTATTATTACTTGATTAGTTATCCATATTCTTGTGTAGTGTGCATTTACTGTTCATATCATATTTATACTTGTCTCGGAATGTATATTATGCTTAAAGATTTTCGTCACTAATGATTGTAAACAAATGCATATGAATTTTTGCTAGTGGTTGAGTCAGTATATTATTTAACCGTGTAAGTAACACCAAAACACTTTTTCATTGTTTATTTATTAATTAAATTGTCCGTTTACTTTATTCTTGAAGTAATTATTTATATTAAAACGTGATTTTTTTTTTTTGTTTTTAATTGTACATAACTGAAACGATTTACTTACTTAAATGGCACAAGTACAATTAAAGTTGTGAGCAATTTATATAACCTTGAGGTCCTTTTTATGAGAATTTGGAATAAACATTTCAGATATCCTAATTTAAAAATGCGAGAATTTTTTTTTTCTTCTTCCCTTATAAGGGGGAGGGGAAGGGAGAGTATAGAATTTTTTTTTTGTCATATTTGCTACTTTGAACATAATTTTCAAAATATAAAAATCGTTAAAAGACTCAAAATCAGTCATCAGACAATTACAATCAAAGGTTATTTATTCTTTTTATATTCACTTTGTTATTTATTTATTTATTGGTTTATTTTTTACTCCATCCAAAAATAAAAATTTGATACATTGTTAAAGCTGATTCCTCTTATTTAAGTTTAATCATTTGAGATTTTTTTTAAAGATTTCTACTGATAAATTATCTGGTGGGGAGGGGGGGGATTTCAAGATTCTGTATAATGCTACTTCCTACCACCAATACAGTTAAAAATCTTTAAACTCCTTATTTTGTTTAATTTGCATAATGTGTTCTTAATTAAGTCATATACAGAAATTTAATCATTTGGGAAGAGTTCCCTATCTTGTGCCACTTGGCACGACTGGCAAAAAAGTAAGCAATGTTGTCAAAAGGGCACAGATGTCATATTCGCCCCATATTGGCGCGATTTTTTTCTGTCGCCAATATCATATAGGCAACAGGTACTTAACCTGCGCCAAAGTGTCGTTATTTTGCTTGATGTGGTAACCCGGATTATGTTGTTTATGCTGTTGATGTTTTTGCCAAATTGGCAACCGAAAAAATTGTGGCAATATGGGGCGAATATGACATCTGTACTGTCAAAAGTTGTCTGTTTTAGCTTCTTAACAAATTTTTATTTTAATTATATTTTATTAATATTATATTTATATTATTTGTAATATTTTATTTTTAAATTTACCAAATCATCTTACCAAGCGCCAAAAGATTGCAACAACAACATCCTAAGCATTTATCGCCCAAGTTAACATTCCAAGTTTTCTGGCACATCACACATGCTATGGAATTCTTGTCATGAATTTTATAATGGCTATGTTAAAGCACTATTATTTATCTGATGTCTATTAAGAAACCATTAATAAATGCAAATTTCCCAAAAATTTAAGGGTACTTTTCGGTTAGGCGGGCACCAGTGTTAAATATACGTATATATACATATATTTATGTGTGTATATATATAATATATGTATATATATATATTTACATATATGTATGTATATAAATATGTATATATAACACTGGCACCTGGCTAACCGAAAAGTACCAATTTAAGTTTTATGAATAAGCAGTTTCTACCTGTTAAATTCTTCTTGGGCAAGATTTCAAGATTCTGTATAATGCTAAACCTTGCATTTTAAAAATCATCTGTCTTTTCAACCTCCAATTTTAGTGATTAAGTAATATTTACAAGGAGAAAAAATTTGTCGACTGGTATTGAAGAATTAAAAGTGTATAAGATGCTTTTTGTGTAAAAATAAAGTTTGTTAATACAGTAGACTCCCTCAAATTGAATAATTGAAGGAGAATGATCTCTTTTTTTTTTGTGCATATTCAAATATCCATTATTAATTATTTACTTGAACTTTGCTTTTAATATTTTAATCAGTTTTTAAATTATCTTACTTTTTATCCTTTTAGTTCATTACTTTACTTAATTATTTTAATATTTTACAATATCACAATCATTCATTATAATTTTGATTGCATTAAAATTACTGTTTAAAAAATGTAAACAAAGCAATGGCCAGAAATCCGCACAACATCTGGTCCCAAGCTGTGCGGATTTGAAGGAGTCTACTGCATTATATTGAAACATGTCAGTTTTTTAATCAATCATACATATATTTTCTGGCTTGTGTGGGCCCATAGGGACAGAGGGGCTTCTGCCTCTGTGCTGTGTGCTGGAGATGCCCTCAAAAATGGTGTAAGATTGAGTTTAACACACACAGCATGGGTCTCTATATTGCAGTCAATGTTGTATTTTTACACTCTTTTATTTAACTTGGTTTTTATATGTAAAGAAAGAATTTTGTAATTGATTTTTCACTCTTTTCTTGATATTCTAGAATGATTAAAATTATGCTTGTGTATTTCCAATGACAATATGCCATTTTAATATTTTTAGAACTTCATTATAAATTGATTCTAAGACATTTTTGTTCTACCTAGCCGCAGGTGATAAATCTCCAAATAATCTTTGTTATTACAACTATTTATGAATTACAAAAACAATGCAGTTAATATGCACCAAGCCATTTACGTCAAAATATGTTTAGTGGCTGTGAAACTGCAACAATGAAATATTTGGAACAATAAAAAAATATATATATGAATAGAAAATAACTTTTTATTTTTTAAGTTTCCTAATTTTTATTGAATATTTTTAATTATTAATGATAATTTATTTTATTTAATTTTAATATGTCTTTAAAAAAAATCATTGTTTATAATTTATTACCGTATATACTCTCATTAGTCAACCCCAAAATTTGAGAGGTATAACATGTCCATCCATTTGAATAACAATATTTAATAATAGATATAACAGTAGTAATCTTGGTCTTAATTTAATTTTAATCAAGGAAGATTAATATGAATTCTGCAATCAAATAGGGCTGAAAAAAAAACGTTTTTTCTTTTAAAAAGCCCAATCCGTGTGGGTTTTTCGGGTTTTATTGGGGGTTTTTTGGTTTCTTTCGGGTTTTTGTAGTTTTTTGCTGCACGTTTCTTTGAACAATGCCAACTATGTTTAATTACTTACTTGTTATGATTCTATTATATATGTAAGATAAAATTTGAATTAAATTTAGATTTTCAGACATCTTTGCATAAAAATTAAAAATGATTTGAAAGAACTGCAAGACCCAACCCTCATCAAATTAATATAATCCAAAGAACTTGCATTTTTAATTTTTTATGACTACGTAGGAAAAATGATTATAGTGTATAGTAGTACTGGGCGATGCATCGATACATCGCGAGATATCGATGTAAATCATAAATCGTCAAACCGATTTCCTGATCTTTGAATTAGCGATGTATCGCATACATACGATGCATCACACCGGGATCACAAATGAATGAGATAGTACAGGGAAATCTGGTTTCGCATCCGATGTGAATAAACAACTCGTGCATAGCTAGATATCGATTATGTGCAAAACCGATGGCAGAGTAAGGAGAGACTGGTTTCTCCTTCAATCATCGAAGCAGATAAACAATGTAATCCAAAATTGATACCAATTGCAAATCGCTGCATGCTTCATATTTTCAATCCTGTTTTTCTAGCTGTATGAATAGTACCATGAAGTTCATTTGAAAAAATACTATGATGCCAAAGATACATTTTCCCTAGGCCACATTACTCTGACTCTGAACATGTGCTATAACATTTAGAGTCAGCTGATTTTTCCATCTTGTACTGACAGGAAAAGAGGATTGGTTTATTTGTTTACTTTGATAAGATGAGTCATTTTCTGTGTTTTTTTATTTAATATGTATTATAGCAAAACTATTGTAGTCAATCAATTAATATAACAAATAGCAACAATTGATGCAGTAAGTTTTAGTAAGAAATGCTTCTTAGTGTTATAATCCATTTGCATCCATTTGTTTTTGTTTTTTTTAATTACTTTATCTTTATTAAGGAACTGTTATTTCAGCTTATTTTTCAATGATGTTGCACTATATTTTGATAACATCTTATCTTAATTATTATATTTCTAGTTATTTATTTTAAAAATATTCCTCATTACTTTTAATCAATTGAAATCAAATTTCGTGTTAATTCCCATACGATGTGACCATATGACAATCCTTTTACATCCTTTTAATTAATTTTTATTTATTAGGTACTTATATATTTTTTCAATCTTAAAAATGTAAATATATAAATTTTACTCTTATTTTATTGATTTTTATTTTTTAATTAAAATAAGATGAAGGTATTTATAATCCTTTTACATCCTTTAAATTAATGATTATTTCTTATTGCACTTTTAATATTTTATATCTTAAACAGCTAAAGATGTACACTCTATAGCAATTTTATTGGTTTCACCCCCCCCCCCCCCTGTAAATGGAAAAAATTACAAATGTCTACGACATCTCATGTCTTTAATATCCTTTATTTTGCAGAACCAATTCAGGGAAAAACCAGTTTGCAAATTATTTAACATTCAATTTAAGAGGGAGGATTTTTTTTTTTTTTTTTTTTGGGGGGGGGGGGGGTCCTTTTCCTAGAATTTTTAATTTTTTATTAATCTGAAATGAATATTCTTGGATTTGTAACTAGTTTCTTAATCTTTTTTAAAATTTAATACTTGATTGCTAAGAATTAATCCTAGTATTTCTTTTCTAAACTGAGTCCTTTTTTAAGATGTGAAAATATTTTTTACGTCCTTTAAAAAAATGATTATTTTCTATAAACATGTATATTTTTTCAATCTTAAACATACCAGTATATAAATTTTAATCTAATTTTATTGATTTTCTTTTATTTTTACTTCATAAAAGGGAAATATTTCCTAAAGGCAAGCATATTACATTTCAGTGTCTTAGTATTTGGCAATTTGTAGAAAGAAGGTGACCATGTTATAATCCTTTTACATCCTTTATTTTAATTATTATTTTCTAAATACATTTATGTTTTCACAATCTTAAAAATGGTGATCTATAAATTTTATTATAATTTTATGGATTTTTTAATTTTATGAAATGTAGTACTTGCAATTTTTCACAACATTTCTGTGCCTTAATATTGGTTATTTTGCAGACTCTCTCTTATAAAAAAGGCAGGGGCAATTTACAAATGATTTAAGTCGTCATCGGCGCTTCAGTTTTGCAATGCATCTCGCCGATCTCCAGACATCGGTTCTGACCGATGTGGAGACATAACTGAAACCCATGATTGCCGGTTCACGAAAATCAACTTCCACATTCATGGGAAGTAAATGTACATGCGCAGAAATCGGCGATCGTTTTGAATGAAACCGGTTCACTGATTTAAATTAATGAGAGTGAGAGTGCCAGGAGGGGAGAAATTTGCCTACCCTCTCCTTAAGTCTTCAATTTTTATATTAGTTGAGTTTTATTTTTAAACTAAAATAAAATGGAAGTGTTTATAATCCTTTTACATCCTTTAAACTAATGATTATTTCACATTGCACGTTTAAAAATTTATATCTTAAACAGCTTAAGATATAAAATGTACTGCAATTTTATTGGTTTCACCCCCCCCCCTCCCCCCAAAATGGGGGGGGGAGGTCCCTTCCTTGAATTTTCAATTTTTGTATTGATCTGGAATGAATAAGAAACTAGTTATAAATCTAAGAATAATCTTTTATAATATTTAATACTTGATTGTTAAGAGTTAATCCACATATTTCTCTTCCATGAAGTCGTTTTTTTAAGATGTGAAAATCTTTTTACATCCTTTAAAAAAAATGATTATTATCAGTATAAATTTTTTAACCTAATTTTATTGATTTTTTTTTTTTTTTAACTTCATAAAAGGGAAATATTTCCTAAAGTCAAGTACATTACATTTTAGTCCTTTGTATCTGGTAATTTGTAGAAAGAAGGTAACCATGTTATAATCCTTTTACAGCCGTACCGATGCATCAAATTACATCGGTGACGAGTTCCTTCCTCAGCATAAAACCAGATTTTTCCTCCCCATCCCTTTCTTTTCCCATCGGGAATAAACACACATCGGTTTGGTGAATGAACACACATCGGTTTCGTGAATAACCACACATCGGTTTCGTTTCTCTTCCCATCCTGAATAAACATGCATCGGTTTCTCTCCCCATTCAAGAAGTGAATGAACAATAGCAGGCAGAGACATCGATACCAGCTGTATGATGAACAGTGAGTAGTATAACGCGAGGTATAACTTAACGATGTTGATGTTTATTTGAAAAGAAAATATGGCCTGTGATGGCCTAGTGACAGCTGGTTTTTCTTGTGTCCAGAAGAAAAGAAGGGTTGATTCTTTCTTTTGTTTATTTTGGTATGATGATCCAATTTAATTTTTTTTTAATCAATTTATCTTTAATAAGGAACTTTTATTTTAGTTTATTTTTTAATGATATTTTAACATATTTTAAGAAAATCAGAATTATTGTGTTATTCTTAATTATTTATTCAAAACTACTTCATATTAGTTTTAAATCAATTAAGACTGAATTTAGTTTTATTAATTAACTACAAAGTATTTTATTAATATCATAAAGATTGAGAATGTCTTTCTATTAAATATTTAAAATTACTTCTTTAAAACTTTTTTCTTAAACTGTAGGATCTATTGTATTTTTAATTAATTTGAAATAAATATTCTTAGATTTGTAAATCTGTTTTAGAATGTAACTTAATCCTTGATGTTAATTTTGATGATTAAGATTTAATGTTTTTGTAATTTACAACCCTTCAATATTATTTGAGTATTTGCTTTATAAACACATTACAAAATCTTATTTAGGTGTAATCAGATCATATGACAATCATTTTACATCCTTTACATTAATGATTTTTTCTAATGTACATATATATTTTTTCAATCTTTAAAATCAAAATATATAAATTTTATTCTAATTTTATTGAACTTTATATTTTAATTTAAGAAACTGGAAGTATTTATAATCTTTTTACATCCTTTAAATTAGTGAATATTTCTTTTTGTACATTTAATATTTTAAATCTTAAATATCTAAAGATATAAAGTGCACTCTAATTTTATAGTTTCCCTTCCCCCTTTACAACCCTTCCCTTCTTTAAGACTCCACTAAATTTCATTACTTTTGTACATGGTATTTTGAAAAAAAATTCTGATGAGGAGGGAGAAGGGGATCAGTATGCAAAGTATTTGGCATTTGAGTTTAAAGAGGGCTGAGAGTGCTAGGATAAGTGATAAGTAATTTTATGCTTGATTGTTGTGTTTCCTTTTTAAACAAGATCTCAAGATGTGACTATATGGCAATCTTTTTGCATCCTTTAAAGTATTGATTATTCTTTATGTACAAATATATTTTTTCTATCCTAAACATCTCAGTGTATACATTTTACTTTAATTTTATTTATTTGTAATTTGTAAAAAAGTAACTATGTGATAATCCTTTTACGTCCATCAGATTAATTATTATTTTACTTATACATATATGTTTTCTCAAACCAAAACATATAGATCTATAAATTTTACTATAATTTTGTGATTTTTTTAAATATTATGAAATGAATTATTAGCAGACTTACCTCAGTATTGAGTATTCAATATTGAGTACCTCAATGCCTCAATATTGAGTATTTTGCAGGAAATTTTCTTGTATAAAAAGGAAGGAGTATCAACTTGCAAATTTTTTAATTCTTAGGTGCTGGTAGGAGTAAGAGACCTTCTCTTCTGAATTTTTATTTTGTAATTAATTTGAAGTTTATATTAATTTCTATTATTTTTTAATTATAAAGGAATGCTGCTTTTTTATGGATTTAGTTTGAATGTTTTTGTAAATCAAACACATAATATTCTTATCCACATTTTTGCTTTCTGAACAAAATCCCATTTAAAGTTGTTATATGATAATCCTTTTACATCCTTTACATTTATGATTATTTTTTTATATACAATTAAAGCTTTTAAATCTTAAATATGGGGGGGGGGAGGGAGCAATTTTCAGTTTTAATATATTACCAAGCATCAATTCGCAAATCAAAGACAATTTAATGCTCTAAGGAGAAAATTTTCCACACAGGCCACTCCCGAAATTCACCATCACTTAGAAATCTGGAGTTTTGAAGAATAATTATTTGAAAAAAATAAGGGGGGTGGTCACTTTTCATGTTATCAGTTGAATCATGGACACATACAGTGAGAAGTACATCCCCCTTCACTACTACTTTTTAAAACTTTCTTGGTTAAAATATATATATGTATTCCCCAGTTGGATTTTGAAGTATAGGTATTAAAAGAAAAATATTATGACTTGCCATAATTTTTTTTTTTTTTGTAATAAAACAATAGTTTAATCACGAGGTCCACACCTAGTCTAACATCGTGATGCATCGCAACATCTCGGTTTAGCCTCAGTGATGCATCGCGATGTAGAAATCCTAATATCGCCCAGTCCTAGTGTATAGGTTATAATTCATTTTTTTAATAGTACATAGAAAATGTGTTCATAATGTATTATGTATTTTTGCAGTTGTGGCTGTATTTAATATTTCAATTTTACTTATGATTTGTATAGAATTACAGACGGACAAATTTTCATTTTTACATATTAGATAACGAATGATAAAAAATAGTCATTTTTCCTTTTGGATAATTTTAATTTGCTGAGGTTTGGGTTTTGCGGTTCCTTCAAATCATTTTTATCTTTTTATACAAAGATGTCTGAAAACCTAAATTTAATTAAATTTTTATCTTACATGCATAACAGAATCATAACAAATAAGTAGTAATTGAAAATAAATGATACTGTGCAGCAAAAAACTCGTATAAACCAATAAAACCCACTTTTATGTGGGGTTTTTTGGGGGGTTTTATTATGTGGTGTTTTTTTAAAAAGCCCACCCAAGTTTTTTTGGGCGGGTAGGTGGGCAGACAGCCCTGATGAAAACTATTCCAAAATACTGATAATAAAATGGAATTATTTTCATTCCTTTAAAATTTTGGTGTTTATTTACACGTAAATACATATAGTAATTAATTTATGATTATATGTTATAAAAAATAGTTTAGAAATCCTGTATAACAGTTTAAATAATATTTTCCCCTGTTACTATATTTTAAAAGATAAGTAGAACAAATGTTATATATATTTTAAATAAATTCACATATTCATGCTATTTATCAAGTAATATATCAAAGCAGTGATTTTTCAATAGTTGGGGTCTTTGTAAAATTAATGCATTGTAACAGATTTTTTTTTTTTTAAAGACATAAATTGTAGTCGTGAAATTAGGTGTGATTCTAAAGATAAACATTGAATGCTTATAAAAGTGTACTTTTTTAGAAACTATTTTTACTTTTATTATTTTCATAAAGAATTTTAGTTTTGAAAATGCCTTTTTGAATATTATGTTCAAATTTTGTAAGAGGAAAAAAAAAACTGAAGTGAAATTTTAAAATTGTAAGTTTTCAGTTTGTAAGTTAAGTAGTTGGTTTGCAATTTTGTTTTCTGATTTATAAAACCATTAAACAATAAAGTTGTGAGTACTGTGTGATTTTAGCACTAACTATTAGATACAGTAGACTTCTTCAAATCCGCACATCATCGAATATGTAAACAATAGAACTTTCAGTTCAGATGTAGGGACAAAATTAGACTTTTTTATTTTTATATAATTCCATGTGTATTTTAATATGTAACTCTTGTTAATGTGACTGAACTCTTCCTTGTTCATGAAGGAAATAGTATAAATTTATTTCTGAAAAATTCTAGATATTGTTGATATCACTGGTAATTGCAATCTTCTTACCAAATATATTTATGTATTAATCAAGCTTTTTTGGTTATTAAGTCTGGCTAAACCTGAAATAAAACTTTTTTATTTTATGATTTTGATATGCATTAGTAGGGTACCTTTATGAGGCAAGTTTGGTTGAATAATTCAAGAAAAATGTATTATAATCTTTATTATGTATATTTAATTATGCATTATTATTTACTTGACGTTTACTTTTAATAATATAATTATTTTTTAAATTATCTTAATTTATATTATTTCAATTTATTATTTTACTTAATTATTTTAATATTTTACTATAAGTAAGCATTCATTATAATTTCGATTGCATTATTACATTCAAATTACTGTTTAAAAAATATAAACAAAGAAAGCAATGACCAAAAATCCGCTCAAATTCTGGTCCCAAGCTGTGCAGATTTGAGGAAGTCTATTGTCACTAGATTAATTTTCACACAATTATTCTAATTGTAAGTTCGTATCCAGCGATTTCTGGAGTTCCATTACCTGAGATTTATTCTGTTGAACTGATCCAGGTTTCAGACCAGATGCTAAAATGTTCAAGGTTAGCTGGGTGAAAAAGTTCGACCAGAATCGTCCGGGATAGCTCAGATGGCAGAGCACTGGCGGCTTCAGCCAGGGAGGTCCCGGGTTCGAATCCTGGTCCGGACGTTTTTCGCCCAGTTGGAAATTTACATCTACTATGAAGTCTATTGTATTAATATAATAAAGTAAAAATATTTCATTTTCAAGCTGAAATTTTGGTGAATAAATTCAAATCTCCCATTTAAAATTTGTTTGTGAAAAAAAAAAAAAAAGCTATAGCAAATTATAAATTGTTATAGCAAAAATGTACTTGGTCTGATTGTGATTTGTTCATTGTACTTTTCTAGCTAGTGTGGAAATGAAGTTTGAAGGAGCAGAAACCACTGCTATCTCTAGCTGCATTGGAAAGGTGCTTGCAGAATTTGATGACAGGGATAGAAACACTTTTCAAATGAGAAGAAGATGACTAACAAGAAATAGATGATTTGTCAAAAAAATTTTTGTTAAATAATAAATACGATTAATAATAGTTTGTAAATAAAAAAACATTTAATTCTTTTTTGTGATTAATAAATTTTATTTGTTATACATGGTAAGTTTTTATTTAAATTCTAAGAATTGACTTCTAATTTTTGTATTATCATTTTTAACACTAGTATCCAATGTTTAAGATATTTCAATAAAATGCAATTTATAAAATAAATTTACAAACTTTTAAAATCACCTTGTAAATTTTATCTTAGAGAAAAACAGTTGATAAAAATTGACTCATATAAAATCTATCTAAAATTAGAATTTTTAACGAAATATAAATTATGATGATATTTAAATGCTAAGTTTTTAGATTTCTAATTATTTCAAATGCCTTACTTATGTGTAATTGAGAGAATCTATCAATTTAAATTTCTAAAATGTATTTTATATCTTCACCCCCCCTCCCTGACTCAAAAGAGAAAACATATAAAGAAAATAGCTATTTTGTCCTTTGTATAATTTCTGATATTTTCAAAGTATTTTTTATCTATTAATTTTTTTGAGGGCTGGGGAAATGACCTGAAATATATTGTAAAAAATTTCTACCTTCTATCAGTCACAATTTCTTTCTGCTTACATAAACTTAAGTAGGTATTGTAAATTCTGAAATGGAATTTAGATAGTCTTAATGTCATGTTAGTCTACTTTTTGTAGGGATGTATAATTTTTAGAAAGATATAAACAAAAACTGTAAGGGAAAAAAAAAAACTTTCTGTAAAAATTGATTTTTTTTTTCTTTTTACAAATAAGAGCTTTTTTGTTGCTAAATTTTCTTTGAAAATATAAAATATAAATTTTTTGAATATACGTATGTACATTAAAAATAGAAATATTTTATTTTTACTTCATGTGAATACATTAGAAATAGAAATAATAAACTTACTATTAAAAATTTTAGTTCCAGAATAGATTTTCTCGCTTAGTTTGACATTGTTTGTAACATATTTTTTTAAATGGTCATTTCAGTTGCACTTTCAATTTTACACTGCCATTAAAACTTATAATATAAATATTTGCCTCAGTATTTGCTGGCAATTTTGTTTATTTAATAAAAAAATCCCATCGAAGTGTTTATCCCCCAGTAGTATAGTCAGACTCTCATTCAGAATGAAGGGAGTATAAAGGTAAAATATAAATTAATGTTTTACTAATTTTTAATGTAGGAGTAACTAAAATAAAGTTGGTTAAATAAATAAAAAAAACAACAGGTGGATTACTTTTTTCAACCAAATTTTGCTTGCATTTTTCGGTTAGCCGGGCACCAGTGTTATATTTACATACATATATATGTACACACGCATACACATATATGTACAGATATGTGTATGTAAATATAACACTGGCGCCCGGCTAACCAAAAGGTACCAATTTTTTTTTTCAGGTGTGGTGGAGAGAGGGGGTAACATTTCATTTATACAGTAGAAGATCTTTATAATCCTATATAATGCACAGCTTTTGAGATGTGAGCAATGAATTTTGTACTTAAAAAGAACCTGTAATCCGTATTGCAAAAATATTGTATGCAGAGGATTAAATTTCAAACATTGTTTCATCTTTATCCACTTAATTCAGAATTTTTTTAAATGAAAATATTGCTGTTATTAAATGTAAAAATTTTGGGATTAAGCAATGTGTTGATTTTGTCCCAGCATGTTTCAATAATTTTTATAGGCGATTTAACAATATGTGAAATAATCAATATTATGCAAAAATTTTTTAACCTGCAAAACTTTTGGTCCTAAGGAATGCAATGTAAATATCTACTACGATTGTTTTGTATATTGCCATATTTACAAGGTAAGCTTTAATGTTGTGTGAAATGACCTATATAACGCAAAATGTTGCATGTTTTGGTTTGCATTATAAAGATCTTCTACTGCATATAAATACTATGTTAACGTTTATTGTAAAGACATAAAAAAAAAATCATTTCAGCTACGTTATTTTTATTATTTTTTTTTTTTATAATGGTTGAGTGTTTATTGATTATGTGAAAATAAAATATGGAAATCTGCTTATGATGAATTGATTTTTTTAAATATTCAATTTTTCAACCTCACTATAACCACAAATTGGTATTACGGACATAATTTTACATATGAATTTTTAATGAGCAAAGTAGCATTTACTTATGAGTTTTTCAAAAAGTTAATGTTTCAATGTAGAACGTTGAACATTGGTAAGAAAAAAAAAGAGAAACCACCAGAATGTAGAGTGAACATAAGAAAGAGAGTATTCATCTTCCAACACTATAAAATCGGTAAGTCTCTGATTCAGGATGATGGCCATACAGATAAAATATAAATTTTCTTCTGAGTTAATTGGGTTGGAATAATAAATAAAAGTTAAGTTCAGTGGTGTAGTCGTAAAAAAAAAAGGGTATACGTTCTAAGCAGAGGGTATACGCTCAAGGCAGAGAGTATACCCTCATGCATATATACTATAGCTTTCTTGAGAAACAGAGGGTATACGGTGTTCCTTAAAAAAATCCAGAGGGTATACGACGTATACCCCCGTATACCCTCCACTACATCCCTGGTTAAGTTTGAAAAAACAACAAAGGTAGAATTTTGCATATGTAACTTAAGAGGACACAGTACCTTTTAAACTATTTTTTAGTTTTCAATAGTATTGTAATATCTGTGGTGGCATTATGTTTAATACTATAATGGAAATATATATATATATGTATATATTTAATCTTACAGAAATGCCTATTTAATTAAAATTAAAATTTTTTGAATAATTTTTAACTTTTTAAAAATCTCTACTACTTTTTTAAATATGAATATTTTTTGCTTCAGAAATTTCTGTAATTTCAATGATGAGTTTGTTGAATTTCCTTGATTTTTTATTATACAAAAGAGAAAATGATTTATATTAAATGTAATATCCCATACATATAAAAATCCATGGCACAGTTTTATGTAGTATAATCTAAGGAATGTGGGGAAAAAAATTTGAAACGAAAAATATTGATATTTAAAAAATCAGTTGGGATTTAAAAAAAAAAAATTTTATTTATTTAAATTTTAGTTAAATAGAAATAAGTAAGATTTTTCTTTTTTTTTAAATTATATGAAATTTAATTTGCTTTATAGTATTAAATATAATGTCACTACAGATATTACGGTATTATTCAAAATTGAAAAAGTATAAAGGGTACTGTGTCCCCTTAACATAGTTTTTGACTAACTTTTACTAGTTTTTTTTTTCCTTGCAAAGTTTATACATCAATACAATTAAACAAATTTGAACATCTATATTTATGGTAAAGGCAGAAAAGAATAAATCATTTCAGTTAAATATTTTCTTTATTGTAATATGTTGAATATTTTTATTGATTATATGGAAAAAAATTATCAAAATTGCTTATATGGTAATAAAAGTTATTTTATTCAAATAATACAATATAACACTTTTCAACTTTACCATTTCCATAAATTTTTATTATAGATATAATTTTGCATATGACACTTATAATGAGAGAAGTATAATTATTAATTTTACACAATATTTTAACGTACAATACTGAACATGAAAAGAAAAAAATTAAAAAAACATCAGAATGTATAAAATATTTGAATAAATTATTTTATTAATGGTATTTGAATTTTCGTAAAAAGCTACCTTTTAATAAAAGAAAAAAAAAATTCCCCAAAATTTTTGGGTTATTTCAGAGCAATCACTTTCAACATAATCATGAAAAATTTCCCTTTTAAATATTTTTTACATTATCATGGCAGTGAACTTAGCTATGATTTTCCATATAAACAACATATAAATATATATTTCTATCATAGCAAAAAAAAAAAAAAAAAAAAAAAAATTGAAATAGTTAAAAAATATATATGCATATGTTTTCAAACCTGGATTCATCAATATAAAATGGCAAACTTTTTTTCACTAATATAAAGAGATATTTATTACCAATACTATGTCAAGACGGGTAATCAATATCTCTCTATATTGAAAAGAGAAAGCTTTGCTATTTTATAGTGTCGATTCCAGTTTTAACCAATATCGACCGGTCCGGCGTTCGCCGATATCGGCCGGTATTGGGTCCCGATATCGGTCGGTATTGGGTGCCGATATAGGCCAATATTGGAAAAAAAGTTTGCCATGCAATATCGGTATACCGATATTGGCCGATATTGTGAAATCGCTGTTCCCGATATTGGCCGATATTGCTGTGCTACCTGGGTAGATATATCAGATGTAGTCAAATCAGCTATGGCAGATTATTATTAATATTGTTGAAAATAATCACATTTACTCTTTGGTGTATGATTCATATAACCGTAACTGTATTATTATATTAGAGTACATGGTTTGGCAGTGCTAATGTTGTGTTTTATGATATGTAATGGTACCGCTATGTGCATTATTCTCTTAATTAAAACTTCTGTTATATTTATTATCGGCCTCTGATTCAGTCATTATCTTAACATATTATTTTACTTTCTTACTTGCAAAACTCGCAAAATGTCAAATGCTATTTTTTAATTCAATATAGATGCATTGAAATAAAAACCTATTTAGTTTCTATTTTCAAAGATATATTGCATATTCTGATGCATAAATAAAAGCTATGAATTGAGCAGATATATAATGTTTGAAATAAATTAGAAAGTTTTATTTATAACTTCTTAAAGTGATCACAAACTAAAAGTACTGTTATAACAGCGTGAGTGATGTAAAATTTTGATAACAATGTCTTGAATTATTGCCTTACAAAATAAAAATATCATTTCATTGCTAAAAATGTTGATTTAGTTTTAATTGTATCTCAGGAGCACCATTCTTAAAGATTTGCTGTCATATCTTCCTTTTTTTTACTCAATTATAAAAAATCCTTTTCATTCGTATATGCATGATATTTCTAGGTAATATCACTTCTAATACTAAAGAATTTAATAGCTTTATATGTTTCTCTGTAATGTACATCTTTGATTAAAGTCACTTGCAAAGTAATGACCTCATTTTCATGACTTACATGCCTTGGAAATTGATTGAAATCTCTGTATGTGTATAAAGTTCTCATTCTTATGCACATTTCAAGCAATTACCCAGGTAGCACAGCAATATCGGGAACAGCGATTTCGCAATATCGGCCAATATCCGTATACCGATATTGGCCGATATTGCATGGCAAACTTTTTTTCCAATATTGGCCTATATCGGCACCCAATACCGACCGATATCGGCGGATGCCGGACCGGCCAATATCGGTGAGCGCTGGACCGGCCAATATCGGGGAACGCCGGACCAGCCGATATTGGTTAAAACTGGATTCGACACTATAAAATAGCAAAGCTTTCTTTTTTCAATATAGAGAGATATTGATTACCTGTCTTGACATAGTATTGGTAATAAATATCTCTTTATATTAGTGAAAAAAAGTTTGCCATTTTATATTGATGAATCCAGGTTTGAAAACATATGCATATAAATATATATTTTTTAACTATTTCAACTTTTTTTTTTTTTTTTTTTGCTATGATAGAAATATATATTTATATATTGTTTATATGGAAAATCATAGCTAAGTTCACTGCCATGATAATGTAAAAAATATTTAAAAGGGAAATTTTTCATGATTATGTTGAAAGTGATTGCTCTGAAATAAGACAAAAAATTTGGGGATTTTTTTTTCTTTTATTAAAAGGTAGCTTTTTACGAAAATTCAAATACCATTAATGAAATAATTTATTCAAATATTTTATACATTCTGATGTTTTTTTAATTTTTTCTTTTCATGTTCAGTATTGTACGAAAAAATATTGTGTAACATTAATTATACTTCTCTCATTATAAGTGTCATATGCAAAATTATATCTATAATACCAATTTATGGAAATGGTAAAGTTGAAAAGTGTTATATTGTATTATTTGAATAAAATAACTTTTATTACCATATAAGCAATTTTGATCATTTTTTTCCATATAATCAATAAAAATATTCAACATATTAAAATAAAAAAAAAAATATTTAACAGAAATGATTTATTCTTTTCTGCCTTTACCATAAATATAGATGTTCAAATTTGTTTAACTGTATTGATGTATAAACTTTGCAGGGAAAAAAAAAACTAGTAAAAGTTAGTCAAAAACTATGTTAAGGGGACACAGTACCCTTTATACTTTTTCAATTTTGAATAATACCGTAATATCTGTAGTGACATTATATTTAATACTATAAAGCAAATTAAATTTCATATTATTTAAAAAAAAAAAGAAAAATCTTGCTTATTTCTATTTAACTAAAATTTAAATGAAAAAAATTTTTTTTTAAATCCCAACTGATTTTTTAAATATCAATAATTTTCATTTCAAATTTTTTTCCCCACATTCCTTAGATTATACTACATAAAACTGTGCCATGGATTTTTAGATGTTAGGGATATTACATTTAATATAAATCATTTTCTCTTTTGTATAATAAAAAATCAAGGAATTTCAACAAACTCATCATTGAAATTACAGAAATTTCTGAAGCAAAAAATATTCATATTTAAAAAAGTAGTAGAGATTTTTAAAAAGTTAAAAATTATTCAAAAAATTTTAATTTTAATTAAATAGGCATTTCTGTAAGATTATATATATATATTTCCATTATAGTATTAAACATAATGCCACCGCAGATATTACAATACTATTGAAAACTAAAAAATAGTTTAAAAGGTACTGTGTCCTCTTAAGTTACATATGCAAAATTCTACCTTTGTTGTTTTTTCAAACTTAACCAGGGATGTAGTGGAGGGTATACGTCGTATACCCTCTGGATTTTTTTAAGGAACACCGTATACCCTCTGTTTCTCAAGAAAGCTATAGTATATATGCACGAGGGAATACTCTCTGCCTTGAGCGTATACCCTCTGCTTAGAACGTATACCCACTGTTTTTTTTACGACTACACCACTGAACTTAACTTTTATTTATTATTCCAACCCAATTAACTCAGAAGAAAATTTATATTTTATCTGTATGGCCATCATCCTGAATCAGAGACTTACCGATTCTATAGTGTTGGAAGATGAATACTCTTTTTCTTATGTTCACTCTACATTCTGGTGGTTTCTCTTTTTTTTTCTTACCAATGTTCAACGTTCTACATTGAAACATTAACTTTTTGAAAAACTCATAAGTAAATGCTACTTTCCTCATTAAAAATTCATATGTAAAATTATGTCTGTAATACCAATTTGTGGTTATAGTGAGGTTGAAAAATTGAATATTTAAAAAAATCAATTTATCATAAGCAGATTTCCATATTTTATTTTCACATAATCAATAAACACTCAACCATTATAAAAAAAATAATAATAAAAATAACGTAGCTGAAAGGATTTTTTTTTTAATGTCTTTACAATAAACGTTCACATAGTATTTATATGCAGTAGAAGATCTTTATAATGCAATCCAAAACATGCAACATTTTGCGTTATATAGGTCATTTCACACAACATTAAAACTTACCTTGTAAATATGTAATATACAAAACAATCGTAGTAGATATTTATATTGCATTCCTTAGAACCAAAAGTTGTGCAGGTTAAAAAATTTTTGCATAATATTGATTATTTCACATATTGTTAAATCGCCTATAAAAATTATCGAAACATGCTGGGACAAAATCAACACATTGCTTAATCCCAAAATTTTTACATTTAATAACAGCAATATTTTCATTTAAAAAAAATCTGAATTAAGGAAATAAAGATGAAATAATGTTTGAAATTTAATCCTCTAAAAGGTGCAATATTTTTGCAATACGGATTACAGGTGCTTCTTAAGTACAAAATTCATTGCTTACATCTCAAAAGCTGTGCATTATATAGGATTATAGAGATCTACTGTATAAATGAAATGTTACCCCCTCTCTCCACCACACCGGAAAAAAAAATTGGCACTTTTTGGTTAGCCGGGCACCAGTGTTATATTTACATACACATATCTGTACATATATGTGTGTGCGTGTGTACATATATATGTATGTAAATATAACACTGGTGCCCGGCTCACCGAAAAATGCAAGCAAAATTTGGTTGAAAAAAGTAATCCACCTGTTGTTTTTTTTATTTATTTAACCAACTTTATTTTAGTTACTCCTACATTAAAAATTAGTAAAACATTAATTTATATTTTATCTTTATACTCCCTTCATTCTGAATGAGAGTCTGACTATACTACTGGGGGATAAACACTTCGATGGGATTTTTTTATTAAATAAACACAATTGCCAGCAAATACTGAGGCAAATATTTATATTATAAGTTTTAATGGCAGTGTAAAATTGAAAGTACAACTGAAATGACCATTTAAAAAAATAAAAAAATATGTTACAAACAATGTCAAACTAAGCGAGAAAATCTATTGTGGAACTAAAATTTTTAATAGTAAGTTTATTATTTCTATTTGTAATGTATTCATATGAAGTAAAAATAAAATCTTTCTATTTTTAATGTACATACATATATTCAAAAAATTTATATTATTTTATATTTTCAAAGAAAATTTAGCAACAAAAAAGCTCTTATTTGTAAAAAGGAAAAAAAAAAATCAATTTTTACAAAAAAAATGTTTGTTCCCCCCCCCCCCCCCCCAACACTTGAATCTTTCTAAAAATTATACATCGCTACAAAAAGTAGACTAACATGACATTAAGGCTATCTAAATTCCCTTTCAGAATTTACAATACCTACTTAAGTTTATGTAAGCAGAAAGAAATTGTGACTGATAGAAGGTAGAAATTTTTTAAAATATATTTCAGGTCATTTCCCCAGCCCTCAAAAAAATTAATAGATAAAAAATACTTTGAAAATATCAGAAATTATACAAAGGACAAAATAGCTATTTTCTTTATATGTTTTCTCTTTTGAGTCAGGGAGGGGGGGTGAAGATATAAAATACATTTTAGAAATTCAAACTGATAGATTCTCTCAATTGCACATAAGTAAGGCTTTTGAAATAATTAGAAATCTAAAAACTTAGAGTTTAAATATCATCATAATTTATACAGTGGAACCCGGTTAAGACGCTCACGGTTAATACGCGATCCCGCTTAATACGCGGATTTTTTCCAGCTCCTTGAGCATCGCCCATAATGCTAATGTAAAACTATCACGTTTAATACGCGAACGGTTATTAAGCTATCCCGCTTAATACGCGATAGATTTTCGATCTTTTGGGACAAAAAATCCCGTTTAAGACGCGAATTCATTGATCAAGATGCAAATTCCTTCTCTCTCATTTAGTAGTGTTGCGAATTTAGTAGATTTTTTTCATGAAGGCAAAAAACATGTTTTACGAATAGTGTTATTCATTTCATTTAATAACAGATTAATTAAGGCGAACATCACTAATCGAAAATAGTGGTAGATATTTCAATAGAAAAAAACACCCTCTAAATTAGCAACGCTGGAATTCGTCTTTGATCCTGCCCCTGCACCTAACATTTTTTTATCTCTCGCTTCGTGTAGGTTTTTACTATAGTAGAGAGAGATAGGCGAATTCAAAATGGTCAGATACATTATAAAAATTATTATGATTAATGATGTTTATACTTGTTGTTAGTGAGTTTTAAATTACGTACATCACAACTGTGTTTTATAATGCATATTATAGGTTTAAAAAAAAAAGAAACTTGTAAAGATTAAACAAAATACGACTGCGGTTTTATAATTATTTTGTGTTTTCTTTACTTTTTGCTATGCTAACAATATTTTTTACACAAAGATGAAAAAGGATTGTTTTTCTTATATTAAAAGTAGGCCGCATTATAATGATATTCATTATGACAAATATTAAAGCCCCACCAGTGGCCGAGAGGTTCTGCTCTCGAAGCTGGTAGACAAGAGGTGCTGGGCTTGAACCCAATAGCACACGTCGGCCTAATCGTTCGGAGTTTTGTGGTTTTCTTCGAACCTTGGTTTTCCAAGCATAAATACGGGTTAGGTCCCCTTAGAAAGACCCCCACGAAGGGCACTCCCCCCTTTGGTCCTATATCCCTCGAGCTGATAATTCACCGTCATAAACACAACCAACCAACCGGCAAGTACTAAATTTGATTTTAACAATTGGAATGTGCTTCAAAGATTTAATATTTTTTCTTTATGTTTAAAAAAAATACTACAGCACGAAAATTATTTTTATTTATTTTTTATTGTAATGTATTTATCGACAATAAAGCTATATTTGAATCCCTATTTATTTCCAGTTGTTATTCCAGTCGGTCCTATAAAAGGAAAGAATGAGTAAAACATTAATTCTATTAAATTTTAATCTAAATACGAAAAAGACACAATTTTCAACCCTAAACATATAAATAAAAGCTCTAAAATTCATTTAGACGATTAGATGTGTAAATAAGCCCAGTTCTTGAAACATTATACAAATCACGTTTAATACGCGACTTTTGTCCACTCCCTTGAAACGCGTCTTAACCGGGTTCGACTGTATTTCGTTAAAAATTGTAATTTTTGATAGATTTTATATGAGTCAATTTTTATCAACTGTTTTTCTCTAAGATAAAATTTACAAGGTGATTTTAAAAGTTTGTAAATTTATTTTATAAATTGCATTTTATTGAAATATCTTAAACATTGGATACTAGTTTTAAAAATGATAATACAAAAATTAGAAGTCAATTGTTAGAATTTAAATAAAAACTTACCATGTATAAGAAATAAAATTTATTAATCACAAAAAAGAATTAAATGTTTTTTTATTTACAAACTATTATTAATCATATTTATTATTTAACAAAAATTTTTTCGACAAATCATCTATTTCTTGTTAGTCATCATCTTCTCATTTGAAAAGTGTTTCTATCCCTGTTGTCAAATTCTGCAAGCACCTTTCCAATGCAGGTAGAGATAGCAGTGGTTTCTGTTCCTTCAAACTTCATTTCCACACTAGCTAGAAAAGTACAATGAACAAAATCACAATCAGACCAAGTACATTTTTGCTATAACAAATTATAATTTGCTATAGCTTTTTTTTTTATTATTATTATTATTATTATTTCACAAACAAATTTTAAATGGGAGATTTGAATTTATTCACCAAAATTTCAGCTTGAAAATGAAATATTTTTATTTTATTATATTAATACAATAGACTCCCTCAAATCTGCACAGCTTGGGACTAGAATTTGAGCGGATTTTTGGTCATTGCTTTCTTTGTTTATATTTTTTAAACAGTAATTTGAATGTAATAATGCAATCGAAATTATAATGAATGCTTACTTATAGTAAAATATTAAAATAATTAAGTAAAATAATAAATTGAAATAATATAAATTAAGATAATTTAAAAAATAATTATATTATTAAAAGTAAACGTCAAGTAAATAATAATGCATAATTAAATATACATAATAAAGATTATAATACATTTTTCTTGAATTATTCAACCAAACTTGCCTCACAAAGGTACCCTACTAATGCATATCAAAATCATGAAATAAAAAAGTTTTACTTCACGTTTAGCCAGACTTAATAACCAAAAAAGCTTGATTAATACATAAATATATTTGGTAAGAAGATTGCAATTACCAGTGATATGAGCAATATCTAGAATTTTTCAGAAATAAATTTATACTATTTCCTTCATGAACAAGGAAGAAGTTCAGTCACATTAACAAGAGTTACATATTAAAATACACATGGAATTATATAAAAATAAAAAAGTCTGTAATTTTGTCCCTACATCTGAACTGAAAGTTCTATTGTTTACATATTCGATGATGTGCGGATTTGAAGAAGTCTACTGTATCTAATAGTTAGTGCTAAAATCACACAGTACTCACAACTTTATTGTTTAATGGTTTTATAAATCAGAAAACAAAATTGCAAACCAACTACTTAACTTACAAACTGAAAACTTACAATTTTAAAATTTCACTTCAGTTTTTTTTCCTCTTACAAAATTTGAACATAATATTCAAAAAGGCATTTTCAAATTAAAGTGAATTTTCAAAACTAAAATTCTTTATAAAAATAATAAAAGTAAAAATAGTTTCTAAAAAAGTACACTTTTATAAGCATTCAATGTTTATCTTTAGAATCACACCTAATTTCACGACTACAATTTATGTCTTTAAAAAAAAAAAATCTGTTACAATGCATTAATTTTACAAAGACCCCAACTATTGAAAAATCACTGCTTTGATATATTACTTGATAAATAGCATGAATATGTGAATTATTTAAAATATATATAATATTTGTTCTACTTATCTTTTAAAATATAGTAACAGGGGAAAATATTATTTAAACTGTTATACAGGATTTCTAAACTATTTTTTATAACATATAATAATAAATTAATTACTATATGTACTCACGTGTAAATAAAAACCAAAATTTTAAAGGAATGAAAATAATTCCATTTTATTATCAGTATTTTGGAATAGTTTTCATCAGGGCTGTCTGCCCACCTACCCGCCCAAAAAAACTTGGGTGGGCTTTTTAAAAAAACACCACATAATAAAACCCCCCAAAAAACCCCACATAAAAGTGGGTTTTATTGGTTTATACGAGTTTTTTGCTGCACAGTATCATTTATTTTCAATTACTACTTAAATTTGTTATGATTCTGTTATACATGTAAGATAAAAATTTAATTAAATTTAGGTTTTCAGACATCTTTGTTCATAAAGATAAAAATGATTTGAAGGAACCGCAAAACCCAAACCTCAGCAAATTAAAATTATCCAAAAGGAAAAATGACTATTTTTTATCATTCATTATCTAATATGTAAAAATGAAAATTTGTCCATCTGTAATTCTATACAAATCATAAGTAAAATTGAAATATTAAATACAGCCACAACTGCAAAAATACATAATACATTATGAACACATTTTCTACGTACTATTAAAAAAATGAATTATAACCTATACACTATAAGTCATTTTTCCTATGTAGTCATAAAAAATTAAAAATGCAAGTTCTTTGGATTATATTAATTTGATGAGGGTTGGGTCTTGCAGTTCTTTCAAATCATTTTTAATTTTTATGCAAAGATGTCTGAAAATCTAAATTTAATTCAAATTTTATCTTACATATATAATAGAATCATAACAAGTAAGTAATTAAACATAGTTGGCATTGTTCAAAGAAACGTGCAGGAAAAAACTACAAAAACCCGAAAGAAACCAAAAAAACCCCCAATAAAACCCGAAAAACCCACACGGGTTGGGCTTAAAAAAAAAAAAAAACTTTTTTTTTTCAGCCCTATTTGATTGCAGAATTCATATTAATCTTCCTTGATTAAAATTAAATTAAGACCAAGATTACTACTGTTATATCTATTATTAAATATTGTTATTCAAATGGATGGACATGTTATATCTCTCAAATTTTGGGGTTGACTAATGAGAGTATATATGGTAATAAATTATAAACAATGATTTTTTTAAAGTAATATTAAAATTAAATAAAATAAATTATCATTTATAATTAAAAATAATCAATAAAAATTAGGAAACTTAAAAAATAAAAAGTTATTTTCTATTCATATATATATATTTTTATTGTTCCAAATATTTCATTGTTGCAGTTTCACAGCCACTAAACATATTTTGACGTAAATGGCTTGGTGCATATTAACTGCATTGTTTTTGTAATTCATAAATAGTTGTAATAACAAAGATTATTTGGAGATTTATCACCTGCGGCTAGGTAGAACAAAAATGCCTTAGAATCAATTTATAATGAAGTTCTAAAAATATTAAAATGGCATATTGTCATTGGAAATACACAAGCATAATTTTAATCATTCTAGAATGTCAAGAAAAGAGTGAAAAATCAATTACAAAATTCTTTCTTTACATATAAAAACCAAGTTAAATAAAATAGTGTAAAAATACAACATTGACTGCAATATAGAGACCCATGCTGTGTGTGTTAAACTCAATCTTACACCATTTTTGAGGGCATCTCCAGCACACAGCACAGAGGCAGAAGCCCCTCTGTCCCTATGGGCCCACACAAGCCAGGAAATATATGTATGATTGATTAAAAAACTGACATGTTTCAATATAATACAGTAGACTCCTTCAAATCCGTACAGCTTGGGACCAGATGTTGTGCGGATTTCTGGCCATTGCTTTGTTTACATTTTTTAAACAGTAATTTTAATGCAATCAAAATTATAATGAATGATTGTGATATTGTAAAATATTAAAATAATTAAGTAAAGTAATGAACTAAAAGGATAAAATGTAAGATAATTTAAAAACTGATTAAAATATTAAAAGCAAAGTTCAAGTAAATAATTAATAATGGATATTTGAATATGCACAAAAAAAAAGAGATCATTCTCCTTCAATTATTCAATTTGAGGGAGTCTACTGTATTAACAAACTTTATTTTTACACAAAAAGCATCTTATACACTTTTAATTCTTCAATACCAGTCGACAAATTTTTTCTCCTTGTAAATATTACTTAATCACTAAAATTGGAGGTTGAAAAAACAGATGATTTTTAAAATGCAAGGTTTAGCATTATACAGAATCTTGAAATCTTGCCCAAGAAGAATTTAACAGGTAGAAACTGCTTATTCATAAAACTTAAATTGGTACTTTTCGGTTAGCCAGGTGCCAGTGTTATATATACATATTTATATACATACATATATGTAAATATATATATATACATATATTATATATATACACACATAAATATATGTATATATACGTATATTTAACACTGGTGCCCGCCTAACCGAAAAGTACCCTTAAATTTTTGGGAAATTTGCTTTATTAATGGTTTCTTAATAGACATCAGATAAATAATAGTGCTTTAACATAGCCATTATAAAATTCATGACAAGAATTCCATAGCATGTGTGATGTGCCAGAAAACTTGGAAAGTTAACTTGGGCGATAAATGCTTAGGATGTTGTTGTTGCAATCTTTTGGCGCTTGGTAAGATGATTTGGTAAATTTAAAAATAAAATATTACAAATAATATAAATATAATATTAATAAAATATAATTAAAATAAAAATTTGGTAAGAAGCTAAAACAGACAACTTTTGACAGTACAGATGTCATATTCGCCCCATATTGGAGCGATTTTTTTCGGTTGCCAATTTGGCGAAAACATCACCAGCATAAACACCATAATCGGGGTCACCACATCAAGCAAAATAATGACACTTTGGTGCAGGTTAAGTACCTGTTGCCTATATGATATTGGCGACAGAAAAAAATCGCGCCAATATGGGGCGAATATGACATCTGTGCCCTTTTGACAACATTGCTTACTTTTTTGCCAGTCGCGCCAAGTGGCACAAGATAGGGAACTCTTCCCAAATGATTAAATTTCTGTATATGACTGAATTAAGAACACATTATTCAAACTAAACAAAATAAGGAGTTTAAAGATTTTTAACTGTATTGGTGGTAGGAAGAAGCATTATACAGAATCTTGAAATCTTATCCCCCCCCCCTCCCCACCAGATAATTTATCAGTAGAAATCTTTTAAAAAAATCTCAAATGATTAAACTTAAATAAGAGGAATCAGCTTTAACAATGTATCAAATTTTTATATTTGGATGGAGTAAAAAATAAACCAATAAATAAATAACAAAGTGAATATACAAAGAATAAATAACCTTTGATTGTAATTGTTTGATAACTGATTTTGAGTCTTTTAACGATTTTTATATTTTGAAAATTATGTTCAAAGTAGCAAATATGACAAAAAAAAATTCTATACTCTCCCTTCCCCCTTATAAGGGAAGAAGAAAAAAAATTTCTCGCATTTTCAAATTAGTATATCTGAAATGTTTATTCCAAATTCACATAAAAAGGACCTCAAGGTTATATAAATTGCTCACAACTCTAATTGTACTTGTGCCATTTAAGTAAGTAAATCGTTTCAGTTACGTACAATAAAAAAAAAAATATCACGTTTTAATATAAATAATTACTTCAAGAATAAAGTAAACGGACAATTTAATTAATATATAAACAACGAAAAAGTGTTTTGGTGTTACTTACACGGTTAAATAATATACTGATTCAACCACTAGCAAAAGTTCATATGCATTTGTTTACAATCATTAGTGACGAAATTTTTAAGCATAATATACATTCCGAGACAAGTATAAATATGATATGAACAAAAAATACACACTACACAAGAATATGGATAACTAATCAAGTAATAATACCAATGTGAACAAAAAACAATATTTCAAAAATAAGTTTGAATGTATGAAATGAGTCTGATTATATGTATTCAATAAATAAACATTATATGAAATATAAAGAGCACTTACCCGTTTCACATAAAGATGTAACTTTCGGATTTCAAGAATGACACACCTCATTTTTCCATACTACCATCAGCATATAAATATTCTCGTTTTTTTTCTATAAAATGGGACAACAAATCTGCAACAGCATACCAGAAAGACGGCGGCCATGTTGGGTAATTGTCTTGTATTGTAACTGATTGGTTGGTTGTTTGGCACATCCTTGTGATCATTGCTTGTGTCGATGTCGACCGATGTCGCCCGACATTGGCCAATGTGAGTTTTTCTACATGGATTTACAGAACTTAAAATGTTATTATAATTGTTTCCTGTTTTCTACCTTCCCACAAAAAGTGCAATTTATGAATAAAAAATTAAAATATTCATGATTCCAGAAGTTTTAATGTTACAAATCCAACATCGGACAACATCGATCAATATTGGCCAATGTCGGTAAACATGACCGGTCTTTGCCGATGCACACCAAGATTGGCCGATATTGGGCAGTATCGGGCCAATATTGCTGTGCTACCTGGGTAAGCAGAACTAATGTGTCTTCTAAAAGTAAAACAACTTAATTGTGGCAAATGAGAATGATGAGAAGATTGTAATGAAAAAGGAGGTGCATTTAATAAAAATGCTAATGAAACTCAGTTTAATTTAAATTATTTTATTGTTTGATGATATGATACCTTAATTATATCTTCATCTTAAATAATTCTTAAATATTTTTAATTAAGACAATTTTGTCTACAGAATGCCTAATTTAAGATTTTATTCGAAGAAAGGAATGTGTCTCAAGGTTCTTATGGAGGTATCTATTACTTAGATATGGATGTTTGAAATTTATTTATTTTACTATGAGATTTTATGTATAATCTTAACCATAAATACTGATAAAAGTTTGACAAAATACCTCTGAAAGAAATTTAATTCAATACAGAATAGAAATTGTAAATGACCATTTCCATAAAAAAAAAAGCGATGTTAAGAATCTTCAAATAGTTTATTTATTTATAAAGAACAAGAGTTGCTACTTAATGTAACAAAAGCAATACAAATGATTAAATGTATACATTTATAGTTGTATCTCATTTAAGTAAAATATTTTTTACTGATCTGTTAGTCTGAGCTGCAAATCTCTATAATACCTTTTTTTCGTTTTTCCTGACAGCACATGATCCCACCCAAGATGAAAGAATTGAAACTCTTACATCAACACAAAAAAATATATAAACTGTCAAATCAAAAAATATATAAAACATAACTTTCAAATATTTGATAAAAAAAATGTTTAACAATAAATTAATACCATAAACTAAAAGCATTTTTTTAAACACTAAAACATTGTTTTTAATTTACACCAGCAGATATTAAAAGCTACGGTTTTTCTTACTTTAATTGACAGTCAAAATCTTTAACTAATACTAGATGTAACTTCCTAAATATTTATTCAAAAACTTGTTTAAAATTGTAATCAAAGAATTAGTGTATAATAAAACAATCACAACCTATAATAATACCTGCCATTAAATATAATACTCATTAGTGCTATTGAAAGTTAAAAATAATTAAAAGTTTATCATAAAAACTTTAATAGTTATCGTAAAAACATAACATCTATTTTGTAAAACTCTTATGTCTTACCATACAAAATTTAAAGGTGAAATTTGTTTAACCCTTTCAGGGGCAAGATACTTCCATTCGTAAAATGTTAAAATGAGTTAATGACACCAGAATTTAAAAACAAATTTACTCCAAAGTAAGCAAAATCTTTTATTCACATACTTAATAAAAGGAAAAATTTTCTTCCAATATTCTGGTATCAATGTAACATTTAGGAATTAAATTTACGTGGTCCAAAAATGAACCACGGCTCTTCAAGGGGTTAAGAAAATTAAATATGTATAAAATATTCATGTTAAAGTACACAAACAACAAATTAATACAAATCCAACGATGAGTAGGCTTTGTTAATTCAGTGATAGTATATCTTCATTTCATTATTTGTAAAATTATCATGTGTGCCCAGCAAATTGAATATCCATAAATATTTTTACACATTATTGCCAGAAAAAGATTATATAAACACCATTTTAATTATGTTTTTCAAAATGTAAGATGTGTTATTTCATTCCAACATAAAATTGAAGTCTTAAGTGCTTTTTTTTGTAGCAGTGTGTGAAATTGCTATATATTCATTCATTTTTTTATTTATAATTTTTTTAAATGTTGCAGAATGCAGTAAAACTAACACATTAAAATAAATAGTTTCAAAATATTAAAAAAAATCACTTTTTATAAAAACTTAAATGCATGGAACATATTAAACACAAGACAAAAATCAAAAAATCAAAACATTTTTTAAATTATATAAAGCAGACAAATTTTATCGTAATTAATATTAAAAATTACAAATAAATTACCTCAATCTAAAACTTTGAATTAATGCTTTTATTCTTGATTTTTCTAAAGCAAAATCAGGGATGCAAGTACATCATTTTTTTTTTTTTTTTTTTACTTTTTTAGAAAATTGTCACTTTTAATCATTGTTTTTCTAAAAGTCACTTTTTCTGACTAATATTGATAAAGTGACCAGAAGTTTGTGAGCCTACGACATGTTGCTCAATCATTTTTAGTCAGAAATTGTGATTAAAAGTGTGCTTTATATCTATTTCAAATTTGTGTATATCCACACTACAAAAATCACTTCTACATTTTTACAACGTAACCTTGAGTTCTATTGTTAATACTAATGTCAATATCTAATCTATCAGATTCTGATAGAGAGGGACTAATAATGGCGGGAGGTCAACCGCCGTGGCGAGCGGCCCATCTTCGTCCACAGCCCTTTCTTCTACTATAGTCCTACTCTTTTGCGGAAGCAAGATTCTCAGGTCCCCAGCCACGTCCCAAAAGACTCTCTAGCGAAAGCCAGATTAAAAAAAAAAATCAAAAATTGAAACTGGACAAATTTAAAAGGGAAATTACACAAATTAAAGACTCCAAAAAGCGGGAAGGGTTGGGCTCGGGGCGATGAAGCTACCGAACGACTCCTACCTGCTTCTAGCTTATTATTAGTCTCTCAGTCTAGAATAATTCGATTCCAAATCGCTTCCATAGTCAGGCCTTCCAATTTTATACCTGTCCATTAAAAAAGAATTTGTAAATGTGTCAAAATATTTCACGCTTGTTGAGCGAAGCAGTTGAGAACAGCTTTAAAACAGACATTGATAATTATGAAAATTACAGTCGACGGTAGTAACATATGTATGGCATTAATTAGAAAATAAGAGAACACTGTTAGATTCTTTTTTCTCTGTGAGGCAAATTTTCATGTATCTAATAACTAAATGGAATTTTCAATTATGACAGTTTCAGATTGTTAAGGAAATAAGAAAAAGAAAATCCACGAATAAATGCTTCTCCAAGAAATTTCTCTATCTTTATTAAAAATTCCTTCATTCTTTTGCATTATTATATACATATGTTTGAAAACACTCATACACCTGTTTGCAATATTCATTCTGAGATATCATAAAGAACTTAATATAAAACTTATAAATATTGTGTATTTCTCTGGTTTGTGATCTACTAGTAGTTCAAATCACAGTATGAAGTGTATGTGCAAAAAGACATTTTCATGTTTACATTTCATTTTCTTATTACAGAGTATGCAGAAGATGGAATGGGTTGACAAAGAGCCCACTTTTGTGGAGAAAAGTGAATGTGGAAATTTTCTCATCTGTTACGGAAAAGAACACTGTTGCTAAATCTTTTATTAATGGCTTGCCATCTTGTGTAACTTCCATCAGATTAGATTTTTTAGAATGTGGAGATGATTTCACAGCAGTGCATTTTGAGAAACTTTGTGTGAAACTGCAACAAAACTGTCCCCAGGTAGAAGAATTAATTTTGGCACGTTGTAATATATCAAACATTCTTCCCGTAGTTATAAATTTCTGCACTCAATTTTTACAGTGTGTTAAGAAATTAGTGTTTCATAATTGTGATTTTTTTTATCACTATCCTAGAACAGTAGAACTTATTGCTAACTCGAAAATTGAAGTTTTAGATCTGTGCAATTGTGATTTTTCTGATGATATATTATGTAAGACACAATTCTCAAAATTGCTTAATTTGAAAGAGTTGCGTTTAGCAATTACAAATGTAGATGATACCTGGTTTGTAAATGATACTTCTTTTTTTAATCAATTACGCGTGTTTGATCTGAGACGCACGTGTATTACTACCAACACTTTTCGAGCAATACAGACACATGGTCAAAATTTGAAAGAATTATATTTGTGCTATTCTAATCTAGGAATCCGTGATTTCGATTTCAGTAAATCAGTATTTCCTCACTTAAAGACAATCTGCCTCAGTGGTACCTTTGTGACATGTGAGGATGTTGTTTCCCTCATCCAGTCATGTCCATCTTTGGAGAATATCTATGTTAGTGAACGTGTAGCTGAACCTTTTGCTGCGCATCCTTTTGTTCTTGCCAATAGATGTAAATCAGGAATTGTAAAAGCCATTCATTGGAATCATGACCATGATGTAGATTATTCACATACTTAATTAAATGTTACTGTAGTATGTTATTTGTGAAGTTGTACTTTTAAATAAATTTCTAATTAATGTGCATTCATGTGTTTTATTTTGTCAAAGTTTATATATTTTGAAATTGTTTTTAGTTATGCTTGTTGGCTAAGAGAGAAAAAAATATTTTTAATTATCTGCACTCTGGATTCTGAATCTTTAAAAGAATATGTTTCAAACAATTGCACAACACATTTTCTTTTAATACAGACATTACATGTTTTTATTTATCTTTGTGATTTTTAATGATCTGTTTAAAATACCAACCTGTACAATTTTCTACTAAGTGGTTCATTTTTTTATAGACATATAAAAGTATTTCATCTTTGGAATTTTGTGTAAGAATATCTGGAAATTTTATGCATGAGTGTTAAAAATGATTTAGTTTTTTTGCTCCCTGCTTATCACTATTATCCTTACTCAGAATATGATGTGATTAAGAGATTTCAACAAATAAGGATTTATCAATCTGTGTCAGATTTAAGTTATCTTGCTTATAGAATTCCATTTCTAACAATGAATTTCTAAAAATGTGAAGAAACCTTATTCAATTATTGACATTTTTCTTCTTTCCCCTCACTCAACAATAAATTCATTAAAATTCATACAGGCAAGAAAAGTAAAAGCAGTCATATTCCAGTGTCAATAATTCAATCTCCCTCCTCCCCTCCCTTAAAAAAATATTTGATGCATTTTTCATTAAAGTTAAGTGGTTCTTGATTGCAAACTTTCAGTCACTGACTTGATAGAATACATTTTTTACCCTACTGAAAAGAAGGGTTATGTGTTTCACGCGCATCTGGGTATGTGGATTTCTTTATACCTTCGAAATATCCCAACGGCGGGATGGATTTTAATGAATGAGGTCTCTATCGATTCGTTTTAATCGTCTGATGGTTATATGCTAGGTTTTGTTTCTTTAAATTCAAAATGGCGGCCGTAAAATACAAAATGGCGGTAGGACGAAAAAAAATTACGCACCATATTGAGTGACATATCATTGGATAGGTCTTTCAAAATGAAGACGATGTTTCATTGACTGTTTTACAGTCAGAAGCTCCGTTTAAATATTAAACAACCTGGAAGTTGTAGAATCTCTAGCTTTACTGCCACTCTAACCATCATAGATCTCTATAGGCCTCATTAAAACAGTGTTTATAGATACGAACTGACAATTAAACGTAACTTGAAAGTCATTAATACTAGTAAATAATAAAAAAAAAGGTATGTAATATAAAAAAAATAGTTTCACATTCATGAGAAATAATTAGTTCGTTTTTTACGCAGTCAGGTTTTTTTTTATTTTTTTTTTATTTAATGACTTGTTTAAACACCAAGTTGGACTGAAATTTTGAAAGGTGGATTAAAAATTTTAGGGAAGTACAAAGTACTGTCTCATTCTTTAAAATTTTAAATCATCTGAAATTTTAAGGCATTTATGTATCAAAAGATAATATGTTGGAAACTATTAAAATTGGAAATGAGACCAGCCTTAATGTTAATTAAGTGTTACATTCCTTAATAATATCCAGTTTGACTTTTTTGTTGAGAATGGTGTTATAGTATTAAATTTCACTTTCAGAAGATGATTTTTATATAAAACCAATATACTATATTTCTTAGTAGCAAACAAATATTGGTTATATTGGATCTGATATTGCATTCCCTGAAAATATTTAGTTTACAAACAATATTCTTTAAGAATTTGCTTTTTACTGAAACTTTGCAACTTAAAAGACAAAAAACTAACAAAATGTAAAAAGTCCTAATGCTAGAGCAATATTTCATCCCAACACAGCCAATTACAATAATATTAATCAAATACTATTTTGATTCTATGTTATAATTAAACACACAAATGAGATTAAAAAGAGGGGAAATTTCAAGAAAAAATAGATTATGTGTTTTTACCAATATGGTAAGTAAAGGGAAAGTTATAAAAAAGAAGAATATTTTTTTAGGGAAATTACTGAGACCAGAAAGGAAATGTGACGTAAGTTTAATCAAACTTCAGAGGCTGAGCATAAACTTCAAAAGCTTAACTGGAAATTAACTGTTATAATAATATGTACCTCTCCCTTTTTTAAAATTTGAAATGGATGATAACCAAATAACACTCCAAACAAGGCCATTTATGATTTGATCAGAAAAATGTATTTAGAAGATTATTTTCTTTAATTATATAACAAGTTTAGATGTATTTTTTTATATAAATACATAGAAGTATAGTTTTAAAGGAAACATTAAATGGAGATATCACAGTTAAAGTGAATATTTGAGCATCATGAATGACAGTATGTTATGGATTCCTATTAATTCATTAAAATTTAATTTTTCAGGGTATTTTCAAACATTTTTAGTGACATCAATTGTGAAGCCTCAAGATACTTTGGCTGAGTGTTAATGTCAGAGTTTTAAAATTTAATTTCATCAAATATCAATGTAGATATTTTAAATTTTACTTTTTCATACTTATCCTGCAAGAAATAAAAAGGAATATTAATGTAAACTCTCGTATAAACAAGATGCTAATTATTCTTACTTTCAAAATAGTGCAGATACAAGTGTTAATGATACAAAGGGAAAGAATGTTCATGGCTTTAAAAAATTAAAGGACAATAGAAGTTTGAAGTTTTACAAATTCATTCAGGAAATGTTTTGTTTTTATTTTTGATGAAATATTTTTAGCTGAATGTTTGCATTTTTATTCTTTTTTTTTTTTTGTAAAAAAAGTGATGCGTTTTCTTCTTTTTTTTAAATTTATTTATTGTTATTTTCTTTGTTAAATTTTCCAAAATAAAATAACTAACTATGCACAGAATGCCAACTAGAAATTTTGAATTTTCAAATACCAGGTCCCAAAACACTATTACTATTAAATTTCAAATGCTATCTTTATTTCACACAGCATTAAAATTGTACTTTTAGCTAAATTTTGTGGCACTTAAACAATGCTTGTATATACTTGTATCTTTTTTAGGATTTCGTTCATCTGACGAACACACACAGAGCTCGTTCTCAGAAACTGTGTACGTTCGAGACTTGAGATTTTGCATACTTATAGCTGAACACCTTACATCAAATGACAAATCATAAAATTTTGAAAATATCTTATATTTACCCCTCTGAGCTCTAACTTGTGTATTTTAAGCATCATTTTCTGAGTCCCTAATTAAGTTGGAGACTTGAAATTTTGCATACTTATAGCTGAACACTTGCGATCACTCGACAAATCATAAAAATTTCAAAAAGTCTTATATTTACCTCTCTGGTCTTTAACTTGTATATTTTAAGCAATTTTTTTAACTCAGCCCCTAATTAAGTTGGATACTTGAAATTTTGCATACTTATAACAAACACTTGCAATCACACGGAAAATCATAAAAATTTCAAAAAGTTTGATATCATTTACCCCTTCAGGTCTAACTGTATTTTAAGCAATTTTTCTAGACTCCCCATGTTTCACCCGGAGAGCTTTTTTCTAACTTTAGCCGATACCCCTTTGACCACACTTTCATATTATGCACCATAGCCTTACATATTTTAGTTCCACTTTTGATTGCATGGGGCGCCTGCCTATTTCGGGTGGTATAGGCCCGTCCCCTCGACTAATATGTCTCAGACCCGTAGCTAGACCATACTTCCAGGTGCGGCAACGATTTCTGGAAAAAACGTACATTATAGAAAATATAAGAAAAAACTTTTAGCATAAAAAGACTATATTTTCATAAACTTTTTAAATGGATTTTTATTTAAAAAATATTAAAATTAATACAAAGTTTATGAAAATATTTACACTCTATGATAAATTACACTACATAAATACTTAGTACAATAACACGAATCAAAAATTTGTTTTTGTACCAATTTGTAAGAGGATAAATGTAGAGCAAACTTATGTTTTAGCATTGAAATCAAATAGCATTTTCAATAAACACAAAGGTTATATTTTAAAATGTTATCAAAGTGGGCATTTTAAACTTAATTTTAGGATGCTATAATCTTGGAAAGGTCTTTGTCTCAAAAATCACTTATAATTCAAGGTGTGACATTTATCGAAAAATGCTATTGGATTCCATAAATAAATGGTGTAATGTATTATACATAGATTTTTCAAGACTGAATTAGCACAACCCAGTGCTGTCTCAGATTCAGACTAAACAGTGCCATTTTTTGCTTGTTACGTGCGGCAATTTAGAAAAAATAAACACTATTTATATACAGTGTTTAGTGCCAAAGAGTCTGTGCAAATACAAAATATTTTTTAATTTTTTCTGTTCACTGTCCATTTCTCATAAAGCTTCACTATTTCTTTAATCACCATATATTTTTAGAAAAGAGACATAAGTATTGTATACACTAAGACTGTTGTAACATTAAGGTCACATTCATCTGTAATTATTTAAAATAGCCTCCATGAAGTTCCAAGAAATCGAGCAGCATTTTTTTTTTCAATTTTCTATCAAAAAAATGCATCTTTCAGAAAATGCTATCAATGTGGCGTGTCGATATTTAAAGCTGATTTTTGTTGCACAAATATTACAAGAAGGTAGTCATCAAGTAGAAATATACATAACTCCAGAATTCACCATGGAAGATAATGAAAATGCTATCCGATTATTTAGAATATCGTAATGAGGAGTTTGAAAAATTCCAGTATGTAGAGGAGGGGAAAGCAGTTCTCTGCACACACAAACACACATATATTATATATATATATATTAAACAACATTTTATATTTGCACATACTTTCCGGCACAAAACACACTGTATAAATAGTGTTTATTCGCTCTAAATTATAGCACGGAAAAATGTATGCACGCCTCTCTCTCTCTGTATATATATATATATATATATATATCACTATTTTTCAGGCTCAACAATACAATTTTTTTTTACAAATTTGCACCATCATATTTATACATAAAAACATAAATTTTACAGGCAACTACTTAAGTGATTTGGAACCGAATACCATTTTTAACGGGCTGCTAGGGCAAAAATCCATTATAGCTTAGAAGCCACAACTACTTAAAACAGAGGTATAAGGATTGGTGTCCACACACATGCAGAAAGAAGTCAGATTATAATTTAAACATAACTTTATTAAAAACAATTAAAAACACGATTAAAGATATTAAATATAACAATATAAGGTCATAACTTCGGCCAAGAATTTAAACAGCTCATATAACGAGCCTTTGCTTATTTCAATCACATTCCTAAAATATAACTTACAAAACGAGCCATTTAAACATGAAGTCGCTCCAATATATACTATCTAAACAGAATCAACTTCGTAACTAACAGTGAAGCATGCAGTTATAGAAATCAGCCAATTAGAAACTAGCGTACGTCATCGGCACGATGACGCAATACTTAAATTGAAATACAGTCATTCATCTCCAGATGCGTGGAATTCGTAAACGCATGACGTCATATCTTCAGAAAAACAAAACACTCGTAAGCTAAAGGCTGAAACGATATCATAACTAGACTAGAAAACAAGCATCGATGCCGAATTGGGCCGCTACACATAACGACTTGAAACATTGATATCTATGCCATATTTCGATATCGGCGAGAATGCCGCGATATGGCATCAATGGTTCGCCTTCCACACATCTGGACGATGTTACAAACTTGTACATGAAAAATGAAACGAACTCAAAACTTTATATGCAGTTTCATCAAAAAGGTATTTAAATATTTTCCAACAATGCTAGTTTTCTTTTTCATTTCCAGTACAGCAAGATCCCAGATCAATATAAAATAAGCTAAGCACAAATAGAAAAAGTAAAGCATCTTAAATTAACTTTTATTTTCAAAAAAAAAAAAAAAAAAAAAATCTAAAATTTCCCAGTGTCATTTTAATAGGTGGTTTTGTAAAATAATCAGCTAAGTTTTCATTACTAGATACATACTTTAAATTAAACAATTTTTCATAAACTAAATTTCTTAAAAAATGATATCTGACGTGTATATGCTTAGTTTTACTATTCTCTATAGGAGAGTTAGAAAAATCTATAGCAGCTCTGTTATCACAATATAAGTTAAACTTTGAATGAGATAGAAAGATTTGTAGTTCCTTACCCTCCTTTATTATGTTAATTATCCAAATAAGTTCTTTAGCAGCATCGGTTAAGGAAATATACTCTGACTCCCAGTGCTGTAGTTGGAAAAAAAGTATTTGTGGGAACGCACCTTTGCATAGAGTAGATGTTGATGCTACCGAATTTTTACTAAGCCAAAATCCAATGTAAAGCATCTAGCTAAAAGCCGATATTTTTCAATTAACTGTTATATTACATTCTAGTTTTTATAATTGTACTTGTATAGCATCCAGCTAAAAGCAGAGTTGGGCGAATTCGCAATCTATTAATTTGAAATCTGATTATAATGTAGTGGCACGTAAGGGATTATAATTTCAGTTACATATTAATTATAATCTGAATTTGGGATTCAATTAGCATTGTAATCGTAACCATAAATGCTATGATTATCATTATATAATTGTAATTATAATTCAGAAAACTATAATTATGATTACGTGTAATTATAATCTGAATTTGAAATTCAATTAGCATTGTAATCGTAATTATAAATGCCATGATTATCATTATATAATTGTAATTATAATTGAGAAAATTATAATTATGTTTACGTGTAATCATAATTTAAATTTGAAATGCAATTAGCATTGTAATTGTAACTATAAATGCCATGATTATCATTATATAATTGTAATTATAATTGAGAACTTAGAATTACGTGTAATTGCAATGGCAAATTTATTATTAAGATATTATTGTAACTGTAATGCAGAAGATTATGATTTTCATTACAGTGCGGTAGTGCTGTAACTGTAAAAATTTAGTTACAATTACGCGTAATGTGAATGGTAAATTTCGATTATGGATTTGATTTCAAATGTACTTGAGATGATTATAATTATCATTATGTTGTTGCAATGGTAACTAAGAAATTTTAGTTGCAATTACGTGTAATGGAAACAATAAAATTTCTAATTAGATTTTTTTCCAAATGTACTTATTTATGATTATATTCTTTTGTTGAGAATTAAGAAATTTGAGTTACAATGACATTATAATGAGGATGATATTTGACATTTATACATTATAGTTAGTATTTTAACGATAATGGAGAATTTTCAAACTAGGATAATCTATCAATTTTTTTACTTAAGCTCCCCCCCCCCCCACACACACACGCACCCAATATTTTAGTGTATCATACATAAAAGGGCGACAATTTAAAACACTTATAACTCAAACTGTAATTACCCTAGGACACTCATATTTTGTAAAATTAATCTTTATTAAGGGAGTGGGAGAGGGCATTTTTTTACCGGATGTCAGTAAATTTTAGTATAGTGCAAATATAAGGGACTAATAACCAAAAATGCTTGTAACTTGGATATAAATTGTTGCAACCTAGACAAATTCCATATGGTAAACGCAATCATTTTAAAGGGTAGGTGGGGTTGTCGATTTTTTATAAAAGACCACCATATTTTCGTATATTTTAAATACAAAGTGCAGACACCATATTTTCGCATATTTTAAATACAAGGTGCAGACAACTTAAAACAGTTATAACTCGAACTGTAATTGTCGTAGAACAGACATATTTTGTAAGGTCAAATTAATATTTATAAAAAGGGAACATTGCGGGTTTTTTTAATGCAAGATGTCTAAATATTAGTATAGCACGAATATTAGGTCTCAATAACGACAAATACTTAGAACTCGAATTCAACTTGTCGTATCGCATCTCATACGAATTTCGTATGGTAATATTAATCGTTTTAAGAAGGGGGGGGGTATTTTCTATAGCAGTTCCTTCATATTTTAATGTGTAAGTATCTGACAACATAAAACTGTTATAACTGGAGCTGTAATTATTGTAGAGCACTCATATTTTGTAAGTTAATCTTTAAACAGAGGAGACATTATCTTTATTATTGTTATTATTATTTCTCAATTTAAAGTTCATTGCCGCTTTAAAATTTAATACTTAAAATCCAAATTTATCGAATTTCAATTTATATGCTAATGCACTGTTTTAATGAAAAATTAATTTTCCATGAAACTAATCATAAAAAGGTAAACTAAAATTCAATGAATTTCAATTTTAAATATAGAACTTTTCGTTTTGTTTTTTCTACTATAAACATGAAATTAATTTCAAGAAAAGAATCTCATTTGTAAACAGAACCAAAGAAAGACTTCCTCTCCCTTTTTAAAATAATTGCTTTTATCATATGAAATTTGTATGTTCTGCGACAATTTGGATCCGAGTTATAAGTGTTTATGTTTAACGGGCCTTTATATTTGTTTTTGAAAAAATAAAAATAAACATATTTCTAGAAAACGAGTAATTACGTAAAAATTATTAGATAATTAGTAAATATGCAATTTTATTTAAAAAATTCTGGTATATTTTATAATATTATAAATTGATACTTTCTGACATATACAGTAAACTCTGTCTAAGGCGGAATCGGTCGGGACTGAGAAAAATTTCCGTGGTAGACAATATTCCGGCTTATGCAAAAAAGCCCCCCCCCCCCCCAAAAAAAAAAAAATCCCTGGAAGATGACGATCTTTTATTGATTCTCCTGACTAGAAAATCGGTTGAAAACTGAAATTCTGAAAGATCCTTTGTCTTTTTAAAGATAAATGAGAAACTTTATTCAATTTCTTAGTACTGCTGTAATACATTCATATTGGAAGTTTATACACACCAAAAAAACTTCGAGAATGAGAAAGAACGCTATAATTTTGAATTTGAGTACAATCTTAAAGTATAATATATTGTACTTTCGAAAATACGTAATCATTTTCATAAATGTTCATTTTACTAGAAATATTAACTTTTAGATGCAATTTTGCATGTGAAAAAAATGGCATAAGCATAAATTCCTTAAAATTTAAAGTTTCTGTTCTTTTGAATTAACTTTTTTAAAAGCTTACGGAATTTTAGCTAACATGCTCGACATTGAGTTATTTGCCTTATCAGTTTTAAAGTTTAATAAACAAAACGCTTTTCATTTTTTAATTATCCTTTTTCCGCCTTATGCAAAATTTTGGTTTCGGTGGGACCTTAAAATCCTTTCCGTTTCCGCGTCAGACAGATTCCGCCTTATGCAGCATGAATTAATGTAATTTTCTGTGGGTTCGCCGGGACTTGAAAAAATTTCCGCGGTAGACAGATTTCCGGCTTATACAGAGTCCGCCTTAGACAGAATTTACTGTAATTAGTTACTTATAAATTTAGTTACATTCTTATAAACGTAACTGGGATTAACTTGCAATGAATTACAAGTAATTTTCATATCAATTTTTAAAAGGAAATTAGAATTAACTCGTATTTGATTGCAATTTAACTAAAATACATTTCATAGACTGTAATTTAGATTTATTTATATTACATTACACGTTAACCAAATTGTATTTTGAACACACGTAATTGACATTAACTTGTAATACATTAGAATTTACTCTAAATTATATTTTTAAAAATGCAATTAGAATTAACTGGTAATTGATTGCAATTTAATTTAAATATATTTCATAGAATGTAATTTACATTTAGTTGTATTGCTTTACACGTTAACCAAATTGGATTCTGAACAAACGTAATTTACATTAACTTGTAATACATTAGAATTTAATCTAAATTATATTTTTAAAGATTTAATTAGAATTGACCTATAATCCATTACAAGTTAACTGGATTCTATAATTTAAAAAGTAATCGGAATCATCTTGTAATCAATTACAGGTTAATTGGATTATATAATTAAAAATCGCATCTGAATCATCTTGTAATCGATTACAGGTTTAATTGAATTATACAATTAAAAATGTAATCTGAATCACCTTGTAATCCATTACAAAATAATCTAATTAAATTTTAAAAGATAAAATGAGAATTGATTTGCAACCTGTTACACGATAATCAGATTATACATTTCAAAAGCCTAATTGAAATTACTTTGCAATGCATTAATGTTAATCAATTGCATTCTGAGGAGATTATAATGTATTTTAATCTGTAATTTCATTACTTTGTAATCATATTCTGTCCAACACTGTCTAAAAGCAATATTTTATCAATCTCATAGTAACATTTTTTATTATGAATCAAAATAAATTGAAATAACAGGAATAAATCCATATATTACTTATTGGCACATCTGTCCTAGAAGTTTCCTAAAGAACGATGGTCAGAGGTGTTTCTCTCTGATTTACGACGAGCTGTCTCGTCTGCTAATTTTCTTCCTGATCACTACCAAGGTTTCACGTATAGTTCAGGAGAAAAAAAATAAGAGATGTCCTACACAGCTTATGAATGTAAGTGAAACGGATCTGCTTAAAATTAGCATAAATTACCGTTTCGCTTGAAAAAAAGATTGTGCTTGTATGCAATTTTTTTCCTTTACAGTAACAAACCAAATATTTCTGGGAACGGCGTTCCCACCCAACTACAGCACTGCTGACTCCTTAGTGGAAAGAGCTACACTACGTTGTTTAGAAGTTCGCCAAGATATCACAGCATTAAAATAAACCCTCCAATCAATACTCGATCGTATCGGTTAGATGCATACTGGGTGTCACTTAAATAATTTATTGAAAAATTATCATTACAAGAAAGACTTAATTTTTCATGTTTTGTATGATATACATAACCAAGAACTTTTAATACCCCTAACCAGTGTATTTTATCCGGATTGCTTTGAAGTTGTGAATAAAGATTAATCACATAACTAATGTCAGGACGTGTCCTACTGGCCAAGAAGGACAAACATCCAATTAAGTTACAAAATGGAATTTCTTCCATTTCAGCAATTTCTTCATTAGTTTGAGGGCAATCCTTTTTGGAAACTACAACTCCCTTTGAAATGGGTAAAGAAACAATAGGTGGATAATATCTTTTAAATTGGTCGTAAATATTTTCGATGTAGTCCGTTTTCTGAATAGAAATACCATTTTCAGTTTGTTCAAAGTTAACACCAAGCAGTTTAACGGTCTCCCTCAAAACTTTAATGTCAAACATTTGTTTTAGTACATCTATAACTTTAAACATTTGATCTTTATCCTTTCCTAACAAAATCGTGTCATCGACATAGAATAGCAAGACAATTTCGGAATAAAGAGAATAAACGCATTTGGTCCACTCGAACTTCTTAAAATTTAAACTTTCTAAGACGGAATGAAATCCGTAAAACTATTTATGTCCGCTCTGATGAAGACCATACAGAGCCTTCTTTAATAAAGAAACGTGATCTGATTTTTCTGATTCTATAAAACCAACTGGTTGTCTCATATATGTAATTTCCGATAAAGGTGTATATAAATATGCACAATGAACGTGCATCTAAATATGATACCATTTCAATCCAAAAACTAAAATCGAGAAAAATAAACGTATTATAGTGAAATAAACCAAGGACTAAAAACCTGATCATACTGAATGCCTTTCTCTTGTCGGAAGCCTTGTGCATCAAGACGCGCTTTACATCTAATTATTTTGTTCTCTTTATTGCACTTAATAGTATAAGACGTGTTCAAATGAAAGTGATTCGAAGCGTCGCATGCGAACAGTTTTCAATTTATTTTCGTGAAAAAAAAAACGCGATGGTAAAGGTGTATGTACTATGTGTGCGCAAGAACAAGCAGATTTGTGATAACTTCATTAGTAAGGACGTGGAATTCTGTTAAAAATGGCTGATATGGATGCAACTTCGTCCAAAACGGATCAGCGACCTGCAATTAAGATTTTAACACTGGAAGGATGTAAGCCGGTGGATATTCATCGCAGAATGCTGGCCGTGTACGGTGACACGTGTGTGTCAAAGCCCACGGTGACGAGGTGGGCGAGAATGTTTAGCGACGGTCGACAGGAGACAACGGATTCGCCGCGGTCCGGTCAGACGCACAAAGTTATGACAGAGAAGCTGATTACAGACATTGACACTGCAGTCAAGGGAAATCGACGTCGAAATATTCGTGACGTCGCAGCTGAGTTCAACGTTTCCATAGGCACTGTTCATAATATTGTCCCCAATATTCTCAATCGACATCGTTCATCGCGGACGGAATTCGTAACCTTCCTAAGCAGTGGGATGCCTACCTAAACGCCATGTGTGATTTTTTTAAACAAATTTTGTATGCATTTCACTCATTAAATATTGTTGTTTCTATATATGTATCTGTCTCATTTCTGTTCCTACGCATCTCATGGATACATACCTCGAATCACTTTCATTTGAACATCTCTCGTATAAACCCATCTGCTTTCCAAGATCCTAGCACTCGAAGGTTTTTCTACTAAAGTCCAAACTTCTCGATCTTTAATAATTTGAATTTCCTCCTCCATCGCACGCTTCCACGATTCAGCTTGAGGGAAACGCATTGCTTCATGAAATGTATTTGGAACGTTCACCTGATCCCGCATTAATTGTCATTCATTTAAACTATTTGCTTCTAGTTCCTGATTTATAATGTCCGTAAAGTTATTTTTACCACTGAAGTCAATGACTGTTGGATCGAAAGGTATATTTATAGATTCGCAATAAGTTCTAGCATCGTTTTGGGATCTCAAACGCATATTGGCTCCTAATATACTGTAATAAATATCTATACGCGATCCATCTCAACGGGGAACAGCCTTTCGAAACTACTCGATATTTGGCTTAGTTAACGTAGGAGATTTAGGTACGGCTTCTATCGGTTTTTAGCTTTCCGACTCCCCCTCAATTAATTTAACTTCTTTATCGGGTTCAACACACGATTTTCCAGCATCGAAAAACTCCTAATCGTTTTAATCTAATGCATCCAAATGGAATAACCTTCGGTCAGAAACCTGTTTATTTTTAACTGGTTCCTTTAGTCTAATACTGATGGTCTCGATAACTTTATATTTTTCGGGGATCCATAAACGATAGCCTTTTGTGCGAAGAACATAACCTACAAGCATACTCTTTTCAGCATGCATATCTAGTTTACCGCGATTCTGTTTAGGAATCACAACGTATGCAATGGAATCGAAAACTCTTAGATATTTAACAGACGATACTTTTCTCCCAAATAATTTGAAAGACGTTTTAGTGAAATTCTTATGGCAGGTACGATTGAAGGTATGGACCAAAAATAGCAAAGTCTCCCCCAGAATCTTTCATGCAGTTTAGACTCATTAAGTAACGTTCTTGCCGCATCTAGGGCAGTTAAATTGAATCTTTCCACAAGTCCGTTCACTTCAGGAGAAAATGGGTTCCTCCGCTCAGGTTTAATACTTCTATCATCTAAATATTTTTCAAATTCTTTTGAACAAAACACTCTGCCATTGTCAGTTCGGATATTAACAATTTTATTCCCAGTAAACGTCTCAGCACGCTTTTGAAACTTTACAAAGAGGTTAAAAACCTCGGATTTTTCCTTCATCAAGAAAGCATAAACTCTTCTGGAAAAATCATCGATTATACTCAGGAAATACGAATTCCCTTCTCCAGTTTTAGTTTTAAACAGGGTATGCAAATTCACAAACACTCAACGTCCCAGCGCTCATGACGGCAACCCCTGTAGCCAAGCGCTTTGGCGAAAAAATGAACTTCGACGTGCATACGTACATGCTGCATTCTGTTTCTTGTACCGTAGTTCGAAGTTTGCATTTGCGAATATTTATATCCGCTTTATATGGATATATTTTGGATACGCTAATACAGAGTTAAAAGAGAGGTTTTTTTCCCTTTTGCAGATTCAGTCTACACAAGTTATATTATTGATTATATACGATTATATTACTCGAATATTGATGCTGTTACAATAAAATAAGATTACCATTAAAAAGAAAGGATGACACTGCAAAATTTAAACTGCATATTTCTAGCTTTATGAAGGTATAATAGTTGACATAATTAATCAAGAGAGATCAACATAATTGAAACGTGTTTATGATCTTAGTTTGTCATGTAGTTTTTGGGGTTTACTGTGGAATTACTATGGAACAATAATTGCTGGAAGTACGTTTTCAAATGTGGTACACGTTTTTAAAAATAATTTTTTTTTTGCATATTACTTGATGTATATAAATTCTACAGATTATATACAGGGCTGAACAAAAGATCTCAAGTACATTTTCGTTTATTGACGGAAAGTTTTAATGGGGATTTTTCAACTGGTTACGCGTTTAACTGAATAAACTTTTAGCATACTATGTAGTATACATACAAATCTATAGATCATATACAGGGCTGCACACAAAAAATCGGATATTTTTCAGACGGTGATGGTAATTGCAGAAATTGCCTTTTTAAATGCGTTATCGTTTTTCAAATTGTTTATTTAGATATCATCTTTCAGCTTAATAAACTGTGAAATTTTGTTATACTATTCTCAATGTATTGGAAAATGTTGCATGATTTTTCGTTCTTTTTTATTTTTGAATTAATTTACCAAAATTTACAAATTTATTTTTATACAGTTTGTTAAGCACTGATACTATGAAGTACATTCTAAAGGAATAATACAGAGCTGCAAGAATACCACAAATACTACAATACTAAGCAAAGCATGGTTAGATTTTTACTTTTTCAGATTCATCATAATTAAGTATAATTTTTACTTTTTAAAAATAAATTTGATAGTAGTTCATAAAAGAAGAGTAATTGAGCATCCCATTAACGGATACTGGCCTTAAAAAAATCTTTAAAATAAACGCAATTTTGTAAATGGCAGTATATAAAATTCAAAGTTTTCTATTACTATGGAAAAAAAATGTCAATTTTCTGCTTCCTGACTGGTTTAATCGAGATTATAAACAATAAAATTATTACATCGTACAAAGAGAAGTTATGAAAAAAAAATTAATAATAGCTAAATTTTTATTTCCTATTTTTTATGAACTTTGAGGAGTGGGGAGGATGTCCAATATTGAATATTTTTAACCTGTAATCAATCAGCAGCACAGAACTTACCTTAGTATACTCTCAACTAATAACGAAGATAATTATAGTGCATTTTCATTTATTTATGGTGATTATTTAAAGAAAGGCCAAAGTTATAGAGTGGGTCTATAAGATTAAATATTTCACTTGTTCACAATATATATACATGCATATATTCAGCTCATGCATTATTCAAAAGACGACTGTTGTAATGCATTTTGTGTGCTGACATTAGATGGCAGCACATGATACGTCTAAAACTCCATAAATAAATACTTTAGCTTCGGAGAAGAAAGGTCAGACTTCTTATAGAGCATATCTATAAGATTAAATACTTTACTTGTTCATAATGCATATATAATTATTCATAATATGAAATAAGCATTTATTATTTCGCATTCGTATTCTTGAAAGTATTCCGTAAGCAAGAAATACGCGATCAAATTGGCGAAATATCGCAGGTCGAAATTAGCTTCAGACTTGCATGCACGTGGAAGTTCATTTTCTCGCCAAAGGGCTTGGCTACAGGGGTTGGCGTCAAGAGCGTTGGGACGTTGAGTGATTGTGAATTTGCTGCCCGTAAAGTTATTTTTACCACTGAAGTCAAATATTCTTGGTCGAAAGGTATATTTTTAGATTCGCAATAAGTTCTAGCATCGTTTTGGGATCTCAAACGCATATTGATTCCTAATATACTGTAATAAATATCTGTACGCGATCCATCTGAACAGGGAACAGCCTTTCGAAACCACTCAATATTTGGCTTAGTTAACGTAGAAGATTTAGATACTGCTTCTATCGGTTTTGAACTCTCCGACTCCCCCTCAATTAATTTAACTTCTTTATCGGGTTCAACACACGATTTTTCAGCATCGAAATCCTCCGAATCGTTTAAATCTAATGCATCCAAATGGAATAAACTTCGGTCAGAAACCTGTTTATTTTTAACTGGTTCCTCTATTCTAACATTGATGGTCTCGATAACTTTGCCTTTTTCGAGGATCTATACACGATAGCATTTTGTGCGAAGAGCATAACCTACAAGCACATCCTTTTCAGCACGCATATCTAGTTTACCGCGATTCTGTTTAGGAATCCCAACGTATGCAATGGAACCGAAAACTCTTAGATGTTTAACAGACGATATTCCCCCCCCCCCAAATAATTCGAACGGCGTTTTAGTGAAATTCTTATGGCAGGTACGATTGAAGATATAGACAAAAAATATTAAAGCCTCCCTCCAGAATCTTTCATGCAGTTTAGACTCATTAAGTAACGTTCTTACCTCATTTAGGGCAGTTAAATTGAATCTTTCCACAAGTCCGTTCCTTTCAGGAAAAAATGTGTTCGTCCGCTCAGGTTTAATACTTCTAGCATCTAAATATTTTTCAAATTCTTTTGAACAAAACTCTCCGGCATTGTCAGTTCGAATATTAACAATTTTATTCCCAGTAAACGTCTCAGCACGCTTTTGAAATTTTACAAAGCAGTTAAAAAACTCGGAATTTTCCTTCATCAATAAACGTAAACTTTGCTGGAAAAATCATCGATTATAGTCAGGGAATACCTATTACCCCCTCTAGTTTTAGTTTTAAACGGGCCGCTACATCGAGGTGTAACAGCTCCAACGACTTTACAGACCTAATTTTTCCAATTTGTTTAAAGGAAACTCGTCTGGCTTTACTAATTTTGCAATCTTCATTTTTGAGTGAAGGCATTCCCCTAACTGTATCAACGGTTTTAGTATGTAATCTTTATTAATGTAGGCAAACCTTTTGTGCCATGTTTCTAAATTTTTTCTGTATTAACCAGGTTAACTTCTATATTATGACAGTTTTTATCATTACGTTTAATATAGTGAGGAAAAACATAGTAAAGACCATTCTTTCGTATAGCTGAAAATAATTTGCCACCATTTAAAAATACGTCTATACTAAAAATACGTAATTCTATTCGCCCATTTTTATCGACAAATGTGGATTTTCAAATGTGGATTCCTTTCTCTTCAAAGACATGTCCCGCCATCAAATTATGTCGTAGTTTAGGTGAATATAAGACGTTGTTCAAGGATACAACCTGATTTCTGCCCTTAATTTTACAGTTAAATTTTATAGTTCCTCTGCCTAGAACTTCACAAGCTACCCCATTAAACGCAGCTTTCATTTCCATCTCAGAGATTGGCTCAAAATCCCAAAATAAATCTTTACGCGAGGAAAAATAGGAACTAGCAGGAGTATCAAACAGCGAGGCAGTATTATCAGAATTCAGGTTATAATATGCTTCAGCTATAAAACCCACTTCACCATGTTTTACATTAGCCCTATTTTTAAACCTTCTACAATTCTTAGCAAGGTGGCTAATTAAACCACACTTAAGACACATTCTAAATTCATTACGTTTAAAATTAACACTGGGATCTGCTGTACTTACCCGCATATTAGAAGATCTAGACTTCTGCTTAGTAGATCTATTAAACTAAACATCGTTACATTTATTCTCACTATCGTGTAAGGAAACTTTATTAAAAACACTTAAATTAGAATTTTTATTAAATGAACAATTAAACAACTTTAATCTTGCTTCCTTCAGACAACAGTTCGTTCAGAACATTTTCAATGTTAAAGTCCTCAGCCGAAAAATGGTATATAAGCTGGACAACACTACTGTACTCATCAGGCAGATGTCTAATCAGCTGAAACGGCTTTAACCACTCTGAAATGGAAAGGCATCCTCCATCAGAAGAACACGAACATCCTCTCTCCACGTACTGTAATTATACGACGTCAATTTATGAATAGGGAGAAACTCAGCGCCCGATGAAGACGACATCATGCTTTTAAACTATTCAACTGAGGAGCACAAGCACTAATTTAAAATACCTAACCCCTCTGCATATCGTGAGCCTCAATCTAGGCTGGGCCCATAATCCGTAACGGGCTGCTAGGGCAAAAATCCATTAACCCTTTCCGGCACGGACCATTTTTGTTGTAAAATGATGAAATGATTGATTGACACCGGAATTTTAAAACGACTGTTTTAGAAATTAAAAACATGTTACTTTAACTATTCATTGTAAAAGCAAAATTTTACTAAAATATTCTTGGCGCCGTTCGTAAGTTTGGGATTAAAATTAGGTATTCCGACCCGGGCACACTGTGCCGGAAATGGTTAAAGCCTAGAAGCCACAACTACTTAAAGCAGAGTTATTAAGGATTGGTGTCCACACACATGCAAAAAGAAGTCAGATTATAATTTAAACATAACTTTATTAAAAAAACAGTTAAAGATTTTAAATGTAACAATATAAGGCCATAACTTCGGCCAAGAACTTAAACAGCTCACTTAACGAGCCTTTACTTATTTCAATCATATTCCTAAAATATAACTTACAAAACGAACCATTTGAAAATGAAGTCGCTCCAATATATACTATCTAAACAGAATCAACTTCGTAACCAGTGCTGCGTTTACACTATGTGGCCTGTCAGGTCAGGTCTTTTGGGTCTTTCAGGTCCAAGAATCGAAAAAATTGCGTTCACACTACGGCATTACAACTTGGCTTGCGCATGCGTATATTTGCAGGTTGGGGGAAGGGAGGGACAGTCGCGTCTGTTTGTTTACGTTCGTATTCGTATCGAAATGAACGTGTCAGAATTGTTTGCGCCGTAATTTCTTTTGCACAGACATTAATTACGTGTAAATTAATAAAAATTACGCGTTTTTCTATGCTCATTGCCAACAAGGGAAGCAAGAAAATGAAATTGCCCCCTAATTTTCTTTTTCTCCGATTGAAAAAAACAAAATTTATTCTTTTCAAACAGTTTAAAATAATGAAACACAGAGAGAAAATGAATATAACTTTTTTTGTTGTTGTTGTCTGGGGAAGGGGTACGATTCCTCCTTTCCACAAAATAAAATTTACATTTATTTTTCCTTTTGATTTAAGGGGGCAGTTTACCTTAAAATTGGTCAAAAAATTGATTTTTCTTTCTTGATATTAAATGAAAGCCTGTTTAATTGTGAATATTTTTACACCCCATTTTTATCCATACCGTAAATATATCGCGAGGTATTGTAAATTTTGTTAAAACACTCAGCACAATTACCCACACAAATTAAAACTTTAAATGACTTTTTCTCCATTTTCATATTTTCTTCACTTTCATGTTTTAAGGCTTTTTCTGTATTTGAGATAGAGATTTAAGCTTTTTTGTGCATCTTCTTTATTATATATGTGATAAATCTGCTCATGGAATTAGCCTTTAGGTTTTTCGTTATTTTAAAAAAATAAAATAAAAGTATATGAAGATGTGTTAGATTTCATCGTTTTGCACTATATATATATATCAGTAAAAAAATCATAATAAATGTAATATTAGATATGTCTAAAAATCCGTGTGCAAGTTTGTTTTTAGTACACATTTAAAAATCTAAAAAAAAAAAATGGGCAAAAATATCAATTATTTTTTTTAAAGTAGTAAAGATTTAAAAAAATTCAAATTTTTATAAAATTTTTAAAAATTTTTAATTAAATACACAGTTAATTTTTTTTTTCAAAATGTACTTTTAGTTGAACATTGAAATTCAGTGAGTTCACCAATGAATCATATTTAAAATTTAAAATAAAGAAAATTTTTGAAAAGGGAAACTGTCCCTTAAGTGTTCAGAAATTACCTTAAACAGGCGTCCAGGAAGGTAAGGACGATTTTTCTTTTTGATTTAAGTGTTCAAAAATTACTTTAAACAGGGTCCAGGAGGGCAGGGACGACCACTGACAAAAGAGATAACTACTTCAATTCTTCATTTAAAAAATGGCAGTAGGAGCTTACTTTTGTTTTCTTAATTGTTATATGTATGGTTTGGCTTTAATGTTGCTACAATGTGAAATGAATACCAACACTGATGGAAAACCTAATCGAAGACATCACCAGTAATCAGGTTACCACTCATTTCACATTGCAGCAAAGCATATGATGTTGCTATGGCAACACCACTCACTGGTGCAACAGTTAACTGCCTGTCTCATTTATATTATTGTCATCTGTGACACTACCTTCTGAGCAATAAATCTTTAAAACGACAATGAGGAAAAAATTAATTACTTTGACACAATAATAGTAAATTCCCGCTGTTTTATAAGGGAGAATACAGAATTTCTTTGGCACATGTAACAGAAAATATTTCATTTCCCTGACAATACTGGAAAAAAGGAACTAAATGTAATATTTCATGAAATTTTACTTTTGGACAGTTTGAAAATAAAGCTTTTACTTTATAGATAATGGACATTAATTTCAGAAGAGCAAGTGTCCTCACCTGATGATAAAACAATATTTTTAAATGAAAACTTACATTATCGCTTGTGAAAATTAAACCTACAATGATTACATGAAAATGACGCCATTTTCTATATACTTTTAGTCGTGATGTTACATTTAAATAAAGGTACTATGGTAACACTTATAGTAAAGGCTTAAAAATTTATATATGAAAAATGTGCACCATCTGTTCAAAATGATGCCATTTTTGCATTGAAAATACAGTGAGTCTGATTTTCAATTGATTTATAAAAATAATGCTCATACCCATTTTCTTTTTGTGGCAATATGAAAGAAAAAGTTGCATTAGAAAATTAAATAACATTTTTTTTTAAATTATAAACTATGGCAGATGGTCGGGAATAGGGCTGAGAAATCTGATAATTGTTTTAAATTTGCAATAATTTTACTCCCATTCTAAAACTATTGTATGGTGTTGTACATATATAATGTTATCAACATTTAGGTAATTTTAGTCCCCACCCCATCACTTTCAATATCATACGTTATCATTCCACCCCCCCCCCCCACACACACACACACACGCACGCACACACCTTAATGAAATCATCATCATTGTTTAAAAACCCTTTTTATTTTTATATGTTTGCGTTTGCATAAAGATATAATTTTACATTTAAACAACTGTATATAAATTAACATCTAAAAGGGGCACTTACTATTTAAAAAGGTAAAAGACTATTTTGATGTAAAGAAAAAATTAAAGCACTAAAACAAAAAATATCGTTTGGATTAAAAAAAAAAAAAACCTTTCCCCAAAAATATCTTATGACAATCAAACGTCAGGTTTCCCCCTCCCTCCCACACACATTAAAATGATAATTTTATATATGCACAGCCCTTATATTAAGTTTCATGCAAATCGGTCAAAAAATGTAGATTTGTATAAACACTGCAGCAGCAAAAGAAGGCGACATTTCAAAATTCCTCCCACAGTATTTAAAAAACTAATAAGTTGTATTGAAAATAGCTTATATTAAGATAGAAATGTGTAAAAATAAAAGAAAAATATAAGGAGCATAAAATGTTTATCGTTTGTTTCAAGGTTTTATAAAAGGAACCTCTTATTTCAACACAAATTTAATGAAAGCAAAAGTTAAGAGCAATATGGCTAATGTGAGGAGTAATTATCAGTGTGTTATTAATGTGTAAGGGTAATGTGCTAAGTTCTACATATATATTACAGCTATTTTTCTTTCCCACTCTCTTCTTTTTTTTCCCTTTGAAGATTAAAGAAGCTTTTCTATGAAACCTTTAAACATATAAATGCTAAACTTATTATGTTTGTTTTTGCTTTTGATTACATTGGTTTTTATTTGTCACATATTGTATCACACAAGGAGTAATAATTCTCCAAAACCCCTTACAAATAAGCATACTGGCTGCACCACTGGTATAAGGAATATACACAAATTATGAAAAATTAGGTATAGATTATGAAACACTCTCCAAGTATCTATTAAGAAATTTAATATTTTCATACAATGAAATGAAATATCTAAATGTGCCATTTAAAAACACGTAACTCAGTAAAAATGCATTTTCAGCACTTGTTGTCCCCATAACACTTTTTGATGCATTATATTTATTGAATTTCACATTTAAATAGCACCCTCTATAGCGAACATCATTAGCATTTAATAATTACAATACAATCCCAGTATATTTAAAAGTGTGGACAAACTGAATTCATAAACACTTTTCAACCATGTTGAAAGTATTTTTCTCATTTTATATCTTAGCCATTTTTTATAAAAAATAAATAGATAATTAAAAACAATTCTTAAATCAAGGTTTACATGATAGACAAAACAAGTAAATATCTGAAATACCATTTATAATAAAAATATATAGTCAAATAAAAGATAACAAATTTTTAATAAATTTCTTTTATTTGAAAGTACAAGTTACAGAAACAAAATAAAATTTCTTTATATTATAAATATTATTACATAACAAAATTTATTATTGAGTATAATGATTACTACGTATAATAAATGAAACAATATTAATATGTATCATGATGGTCTATGATGATGACAATGTTTTGCAGAAAACTTTATTGATCTGAAGAAACAGGTAATTTATATTTCAATCTGAAATGAAGATAAAGCATTAGTAAAAACTGAGTAAAAATAAACTGTGTAACTCGCTAAATTGTGAACTATTAAGACAGTTTTTTGGAAAGAAGCGAGATAATCATTTAATAACTTTCAGTCGGTATAATAATTAAGAAGTAATAAATAGTGCATCAAAACCAAAAAGCACGTTCTTGACATACCTAAAAAAAAAGAAAGAAAATTTCAGTCCATTAATTGAAATAAAGAATACATAAATTAGTAAGTAATATTTAGTGAGACAAAAAGAAATAAGTCTAATTCAAACTGCTAAGAATATCAGTAGACTGAAGACATACAAAATGCAAATGATCCTATTAAAAGGGAAACCTTTATTGTTTACACATCAAAATTTCTAAAAATATTACAAGAATGTATATAGAGTATTGTATATTTACTTCTCATAAATAAGAGAAACTTATTGTATGGCTGACAGAACTGCTTTCAGGGAAGTCAAAACTCATAGTAAATTTAAACAAGTTAGAAATTGTACGGCAAATGAGACGTGCGTTCATACTATAACTAGTTTTATAAATATTCAGATCTTATTGCAATAGCTGTTGCAGTTTTATGCAAAAATGCATGAATACAAAATTTATTATGATTCTATATATTAAATTCAGTAATATGGAAATAATAGGATTCCATCTTAAATATGACGTAATCAACATAGCAACCTAGAATCATTACATGTCATGGGATATCATTGAATTAATTATGTATGATAGTATTTAATAGAATGAAGAAAACTTTTATTAATATCTTTTTAAGTTTTGATTTGATTTTCTTAAAATTTAAAATGACTTGACAAAATTCTGCAACGATTATATATATATATTAAATTTCAAACCATTTGGTTGGGTATTTTTTGCGCTGTTATATGCGGACAGATGGACGAACCAGATGATGACTATAGGTGCAACGTATTTATATAGTTACAAACACATCTAAAAAGAGCTTAAAAAACACTATTTCTGTTTACCTTTTATTCTGATAAACATAACATAAAAATGACTTGAAATAGAATAAGTAATTTTTAAGGGGAAAAAGTTGTTTTATTTTTTCTGTATGAGAATAAATAAAATTGTTAATTTCAGGATGAATGAGTTCGGGTCCACCCGAGCTCGAAGAATGGTACAAAAATGTAGCCCAAGCCCATATCTCTCATCTCTAGTAGTAACACGAGAACACAAACTAAATGTTAAACCAACGGCAATGTTCTTTTCAAAATTCTTATTTGCATCTCAATATAGTTTAGTTCCTTTTTTTTTGGCCTGGATAACCTGAACCTGATGTCTAACCAAATATGTTTAATTTTTATTTCTTTGGTTGCAGTTTTTTTTCCTTCTGAGGACACTTAATTTTGAAACAAATTCTAAAACTGAAATTTTCCTCTGAAAAACTGCACCTGAAATCAAGGGCAAAAAGATACCCAATTAGACATGTCCTACGCAAAACAGAAAAAATTATTTAAAAATATTCAAAAGCAAACGAGAAATTTGTAAAGTTGCCACTGGTTTAATATTAGTTTGCAAGCATCTTCCCATGAGAGTTAACATATGATAATTAATAAATAAACTTAAAATTTCAAACCCGAAATCAAAATAACATTAATTATTAATAACATTAAAACTCTTCATTTCACGATTTGCATAGTAATATAAAAAATAATTTTAAAATATGGTACTTTTCTGTTTGTCGGCACAGGCGATAAATCAACAAATATTTTTCCTTTGCCAGTCGCATTGCATTCACTTAATTTTAAATATAAACCATTCACTCATTTCATCTAATACATATGTCACATTTAAATACATGCCTTTCACTCATTTCGATTCAACTGCAGAAAAAAATATATCATCAAAACATTGTTTCTAATTTTCATGTGTGTAAAAAAAAGCTGTTATTGGACAGATTTGTACACGAGTAACATAAAAGTACCAAAAATACTCAGAAGTTAAATATAAGTATTAAATAGCTGTTAACCAGCATGAGTAATAGGCAGTGTAGAATAATTTAAATAGAAAAAATAAGAGAATATGCTTTCCACACGTTGAAGAATTCAATAAAACACACTTATTTATATTACACACTATACATAAAGATTATTTTTCCAAAAAAAGCAGGGCGGGGACAACCAAACGCAGCTAATGCACAATATGTTTTACTAATAAACATCATTACTTTCCATATGTTATATTTATAAACTGCATTAATTACAACTAAATAAAATAACCAAACCATACAAGTGATAAATTTTATACCTATGGTCATTTAAAATTTCTCAAAACGCTTTTGAACTAAATTCTGATTCAGCAGCAGCTATGAATATTATCATTAACATCTCAAAACTAATCTTTTGAGCTAAAAAAAAATTAAAAACTTTTACTTGCTATGCTCACAATTTCTTAGTTAATTCATATTTAAAATAAAGCATAAAGCTGCAGCTTACTTACAAAATATATTATACGAAAAATGTAAATTCTGTGAGCAAAATCTAAAAGCGTAAAAATCATAAAAGCATGGCTTCCGATTTTTTTTTTTTTTTTTTTTTTTTTTTTTTTTTTTTTTTTTGTTTAATGAACTTTGACCCAAAAATTTAGAAGCCTTATTTCAAATTATAGCATTTTATGGAATCGGATACGTATTAATTCCAATTTTGATTGTCGTTGAATACTAAGGTCATTCCATGGTAACTTACGTTATAATTTAAAACAATTTACAGCGGTAATTTCAGTAATATAACACCAAAAATTTTTCAAATGTAAAGTTGACATGATTTGTTAATTTAAACCTGTCCAAAGGCCAATTTGGATAAAAATTACCTAGAAAATGAAAATTATATTTTTTATGGCAACTTACGTTACTTTTTCAGTAATGTCAGTTGCCATAATAAATATAACTGGCAGAGTTCAAGAAAAAACACTAAAATTAGGTAATTTTCATCTAAATTTATCTTTAAATAGGTTTAATTAATAAATCATGTCAACTTTGCATTGTGAATATTTTTTTTTTTTTGGTCTTTTATTACTAAAATTTCTGAAATAAACTGTTCTAAATGTAACGTAAGTACCATCGAATGACCCAGTGAATTATAAACATTGATTGAGCGAAACAAACAATATCACTTATTTTATTTTCCAGTTCAGAGCTTTATAAAAATTAATTACAATGTTGACACATTTTAATTAAATTCTAAAATACACCATATGCTCCTGATAATTTCAATAACTTATACTAATGAAATAAATAATTCATATCACTTCAAAGAATTGTAAATAAACAACCCAAATCACAACAACAACAAAAAAAAAACAAACAACAACATTGATAATAATAGTAATACATTTTAGATTAGTTCAACATTAACAAATGTTAAATCAAATACATTAGATTATTACATATGCAGCTTAATAATTATTAAACAAATAAAAACCATGATACTATCATAGATAATACATTTTATATTATTTCAATAATAATATTAAATAAAATATATGCAGTTTAATAATTATTAAGCTGATATTAAATTAAAATTATCCAGGTGTACCATTTAAAAAAATTTTTAGAAATGGAAGAGGTATCATTTGATCATAGTTCACAGCTACGAAGCAATATACATAACCATATTCTCAAATATATAGATTATTACTAATTAATTACTGTGCTTAAATTGCTTATTTAACACTGTGATCTTATTTTACACAAATCTGATAAGTTATTCTAGCTTTCGTGTAATTTCTGAATTTTTTTAAGTCTGAGCGACACATTTTTTGCAATATCAAATCCTTGAAAAGTGTGTATAGGGAGGGAGGGAGAGGTTAACTGCTTCCCGCTAACAGAATACTCATATACTCGATGTTTATATAAAACATAGTTTACATATGTACATAAACTACATTTTTTAATTGATCATTTAAGGCCATTTTATAAATTAAAAACTAATGTGAAGAAAACATTGATTAAAGAATAAAAGGAATTAAATAATAAATATTGTATTGAGAATAAAATTTTCTTAGATACAGGTTGATTTTTTGAGAAAAATGATGTTATATATAAAAGATAAAACAATGATAAATAAAATACAGAACATGTACTTTTGAGAAAAATGACTTACTTACAATCATCATACACGAATATTATTGAAGATTCATATCTTCAAAAAAAGCATGCAAATCTCATGTAAAAGTCCGGTCAACAGGCAATCGACAAACATTCACATAACTGTTGAAAATGTCCCATTGAAAACATCCTGCAATGTAAATAAATAGAAAAAAAAAGACTAATAATCCTAATAAACTAATAAAAACAACAAAAACAATGTAAAATGCATTTCAAAATCCCTCGTTCTAAGCAACAGAAAATAAATATATATAAAAAATTACATACTTACAGTCAGTCATACAAGTTAGTAATACGTTATTTATACAACAGTTCCTGATTGATGAATTTTAAGGGAAAACAACAAAACAGCACATAGTCCAAGACTCCAAGAGCATCAGACAATCCACTTTCTTGCAGAAGATCACAAATGGTAGTCACTTATTATAGAAGACTACACACCTGCGATATCCTGAGAGCAAACTTGGTAAAATATGTATTTATCTTGGCACCAGCAGATTCTAATCTCTACTTCTAGTATAACTTTTATAGATTTGATAGTTTTTCAAACTCTTTCTGAAAAAAAAAAATAATTTACGAACTGTTCAATCTTAAATCATCTCTTGTGGGGAAGTGGAGAGAAAAAATTCATGTTCTAGATTTTACAGTTTTAATATACTACTACTGATTAATTATTAAAGAAAACTTAAGAAAGATAAACATATAAGATAAAATTTTAAAAAGAATAAGGGATGGTTTATAAATTATTAATAATAATTACAAGTAAAAACTTTATTTAAAAACAAGTTTGTTCAATTTAAAAAAAGTTAAATTTTATATGTCATTAAAATTTTTTTAGGAGGAGGATAAGAAGCTAAATACAATTCAAAGTCTTCATATTACTTTAGATAGTACCATATCATTGTAAAAATTAACACGTTTAAAACTGATTAATAATAATGTAAATCATGTATGCAGAGTTTGCTATGATCAGTCAATTATATAAAAATAATAGAGAAAACTTTGGAGTTAATTCAAAATTAATTCTGTGGTTAAAAATTTGTTGCTAGTTTCAGGATAAATTTAAAAATTGTCAGTACTAAAAATGCATTGAAATAGAATATCAAATAAATACCTGAAGGAAATGAAACTATTTATTCACAAAAAGGCATTACCGTACATTATAATAGAATGACGACAGTATTATATTAATTTGTATTCATATACTATCAAATTTGTTTTTAAATTCATGCACACGAAACCAGGTTAATTTTAAAGAATTTGGAAATGAGGAATATAATTATCTATTAACAAATTCATAGGCATCGTTGTATGTAAATACAGGAAGATGCTAATTAAATAATTTACGAATACATCGTTTTATAGAGTTTGGTAATATTAAATGTAACATGGTTAACAAATTAATTTTAGTAGCGTAGTATGTAAATACATGAAAACAGTAACTTACGATTGTATAGCTTTATAAAAGAAACTTCTGCAGTTATGAAACAATGTAAATAAATGTTAAAAACATCTGAAAAACCATTATGTACCTTTAATTTGTAAATCCCTTATTAATTTCAAATAATCTTTAAAATCATAAGCTGTCGTCTGCTTCTTCGATCTTTTAAAATAGAGGAATACAGAAAAATGAAGCACGCTGATTGGTTGGGTCTAGTATTTTAAAGCCAAGGCCTAGACCACAGAGACCAAGCCTCGCAGACCACGCAGACCCTCCTAAACCCGGCTAAACCCACGCCTGGCAGACCTCGCAGACCTTGTAGACCTGATAAGCCATAGTGTAAACGCAGCATTATGGAATCCAATTCGTGACTCCTTTTTGTTTAATTCATCAGCTAAGGAACCAGTTGTGTACATGAAAAAACTGTTCTATCAGATATAGCTCGAATTTACGATCCATTGGTATTACTCGGTCCTGGAACAGCTAAGGCTAAAATTTTCATACAGAGACTTTGGTTTTTAAATTTAGGTTGGAACTATCCACTTCCAGATGACGTTAAAGATGAATGGCGACGCTTTGTTAAAACACTTCAACATAGAACAATTTAAAAATCAATCGTTTTGTTTTAAACGAAGAATATTCGGAAATTGAACTGCACGGTTTCTCCGATGCATCCGAGCTCGCATATGGAGCAGCCATTTATCTACGCTACCCCACAAAATCCAATACATCTTTAAATTTACTGTGCAGCAAGTCTAGGGTTGCACCATTGAAACCTTTTACAATCCCAAGATTGGAGTTGTAGGTAGTGAATATACTAAGGTTGCATATCAATAAGATAATTTTGTGGTGTGACTCAACCATCGTCTTAGTATGGATTCAGACTCCTCCTCATCTATTCAAAACGTTTGTGACCAACAGAGTTTACAAAATTCAAGAGTTGACCCAGACTTATCAATGGAAACATATACGCTCAGTGAGCAGCCCAGCAGACCTTGTGTCTCGAGGACTAACTCTTGACAAGTTAATCGATTGTGAACTTTGGTGGCACGGCCTTTCCTTCCTAAGAGAAGAAGGCATCACATCTTATAAGAATATTGACTTCGAATATGTGAAAGACACTATTGAGTTTTCATCAGAGTTAAAACTAAAAAAACAACACTACATTAACATGTTTTGATTATGTTGAATTTTTTAATGAGATTTTAAGTATTAGCAATAATTATACTAAAGTGTTATGTGTTTTAAGTTATATTTTCATGTTTTTAGGTAATACAAAAAGATCAACTGTAAAAAGAAAGTGACACGTAAGTATAGATGATCATTCATCAAGAGCAGACACATTTTTGATACGGGAGGTTCAAAAGAACGAATTTAAGGCAGAATATACTGCTTTGTTAGAAGGTGATCAAATTTCTAAGAAAAGTAAATCGATTGTTTTACCCCTATTTGGATAAGGTGCTAAGAGTAGGAGGTCGTTTAAAGCATTCCGACCTAAAATTTGTCCAAAAACACCAATACATTCTACCAGCTAAGAGTAAATTGTGTAGCCTAATTGCAATTTACTACCATAAAAAATATCTTCATATAGGTGCACAAGCTATGCTATGCTACTTGAGTCAAAAATTCTGACCATTACAGGGAAGAAATTTAGTTAGGAAAATAACGCATGAGTGTATTACTTGTAGTAAAAACAATCGTATAACTATAATATAAATCATGGGTTCGCTACCCACAGAGAGAGTACGTCTTAGCGCACCTTTTAACTATGTGGGAACAGATTTTGGTGGCCCCTTTTTCATAAAATATAAGGGACGAAGAAAGGGCACTCTTAATTTGTATTTGGCAATCTTCTTTTGTTTTGTAATAAAGCAGTGCATCTCGAATTAATGTCAGAATTGACCACAGATCATTGCATTCATTGCAATCATTGCAATCATTGCAACATTAAAAAGTTTCATTGCTAGGCGCGGAAAATGCGCAGTAATCTTTTCAGATAATGTAAAAAATTTTGTTGGCTCGAACGCAGAGTTACAGAGACTCCATAATTTGCTAAGACATCCAGAAAAGAGGTTGGCAAATTATTTGTCAAAGGAGAAAATTACTTGGAAATTTATTCCGCCCCGAGCACCAAATTTTGGTGGGTTGTGGGAGGCAGAAATATCATCTAAAGCGAACAGTAGGTAATGCAAGGCTAGCATTCGAAGAGTTATTAAGCGTAGTTGCTCAAATACAGTCTATATTAAACTCACACCCAATCACTCCTATGTCTTCAGACGTAAATGATATGGAGGCCTTAATGCCAGGCCACTTCTTAATCGGGAGACCTATGACAGCCATAGATGAATCAGGATTAATAAAAATAAGCGAAAGTAGACTGTCTAAATGGCATAGGGTTACAAAATGCGTTCAGTTGATATGGAAACGTTGGAATAGAGAGCATTTGAATACGCTTCAACAGCGTTCCAAATGGCAATTCTCAAAAAGTAACGTAATCATCGGTACCCTAATGTTGATAAAAGAAGACGATCTTCCTACAAATAAATACTTACTAGAACGCATTACAAATGTTTTCCCAGGTGCAGATGGTAAGATTAGGGTAGTAGAAATTAAAATCTCAAGGGCAATACTTAAAAGAAGTATAGCCAAAATTGCGTTATTGCCACAACAAACTTCAGAGAATTAGTTATGAACTATTAAACAAAAAAGAGGCGTTGGTTGTGCCTTTCCTCTTAATTTTTATTGCTGAATTTTCATAATTGTATTATTCATTGTTAAACGAAAATTGTTTTGTATCATATTACTCAAACATTTGTAAAGGTAACATTTTAGTTTCTATTGCATAATTGATTGCAGTTGACCCTTCAATGTCGAGGGGTATGTTGGAATTATCTGTCCTTGTATGCCAAATGTTGGCTACACACTTCTTCAGATTAATGTATGTAACCATAGAAACGTAATTCGTTTCGTATTCTAGTTTGTTTTTTTGTTTTTTGTCTTGGCATGAGGGCGCACTACGCATCGCATTTAAGAAAACAGACATACAGTTCTTTAAGAATGTGAATTTATTAATTATGTTAATAGGCATCGCTACGAATATCTAACATCTTAAAGTAAGATTCTATGAAACGATTGCATGAAATGGTTTTTGAAGCATCCAAGCGTGTGGTTTGTAGAATGCTGATGAGTAAAATAATATAAGAATGTTTTTATAATTTCGGCAGTTTGTTTCTTCTTAAAGCTTGTGTACATAGCATTGATAGTTATTTTACAGAGCTGCACAAAGAAATTCTATTACACCACCTTCTATAGGATGTAATTACTTAAAATGGATTGTAGTGCCATTATGTTGTTTGAAACTCTCAAAATTTGTATATGTTTCTGAGGCTTATTGTGGTACGTTCTTCATGAAAAATATAGGGTACTTTACTACTACTTAGGTTTTTTACTACTCAAAGACACAACAATGAAATTATTTTATTGGTTCTGCATTTTTATCCTCCTTTATGTTTCAAATTAGCTAAAGTTTTAAACCGTTTCAACTTGCATGTTATCTTTAAATGTGTCGATAAATTCCAATTTCAAACCAATAAGTCGCTTGTTCTTCATCTTCATAAATAAGGTTAATAGTTGTCATTTTTCTTATATAAGTGAAACTAAAAGAAATCTCAAAATCTGCTTAAAAGAATATTGTTGTGTTAATAACCAAGAAATAGCTAAATCTTCTACCGTCAAGCATTCTTGGGATTCTGGCCATTTGTTTTAATTTTCCAAATGCGAAAATCATCTTTAATGCCAATAGCACCTATCAATTGGAATTTCTTGAAAATTTAGCTACTTATCTTAACCGTGATGTTATTGTTAAGGAAAAATCTGATTCTACCATGCTCTCTGTACCTTGGAAAACTGTTCGCACTTACGTACCATATAATTTTTATAATTTTTAATTTAATTAATATTAGTTTGCTAGATATAATTTTTTCAATATTAAATTTTACATTTTTTATAATTTAAGATTTTTCGATTTTTTCTAATTTTTTTCACTTATTATTGTTATTACTATTATTTTAAATTAATTTTTAAAAAATTATTTATTCATTTATTTTTTACCTTTTATTTTATAATGCTTATTTATACGAGGGTCGATCCAGAAATAAGGTTCCCATCAAATTTCCAAATAGACAACATTGTTTATTCTCATAGAAATTTACATCGTTGGAAAGAAGAAAGTTTGCTCTATTTCTCTACATAATAGCCATCTTTTCTACACATTTTTGTAGACGGTGCTCCAATTTCTGTATCCCAATGTCGTAAACCCCGCCGCCAAGCCGTTGAGGAAGCGTTTCACTCTTTCTTACACGTCATGGTCTCTCCGGAAGCATTGGCCACCCAAGTGTTACTTTAACTTGTGTCTGATAACCGCCGCCGACTCTGACGGTCTTTTACTCTATTCTTCATGGTGGACTTCCTTTCGACCGGCATTAAACTCCCTGCACCACTTTCGGACGTGTTGAACGGATGTACAGTTATCGCCATACACCTCTGTCAACTGACGATGATTATCCACGGGTGGAATCTCTTTGGAGTGCAAAAAGCGAATTACGGGACGAATTTCGCACTTGGCGGGATCAACAATGGGAACCTCCAACTCAGACGGCTGCTGAGCCAAGAATGAGCGGCGCAGCAAAGCGCGACTGGGGGAATCGCGAGTGCGGGAACAGCCACGTACAGTGCTGTTGCCGTATTTTGCTTCGTACCTTCCCGTGGGGCTGGAGCTCTTTGGGAACCTTTTTTTCTGGATCGACCCTCGTATTATTGTTATTTTTTTCATTTATATTTCTGTATACTTTGGCTGGTTTTTGTAGCTTGCTTTATAATTCTCCTTCTGTTCTGTATTCTTCTGATGGTGTCCTGCTCATGTATAATTGGCTGATGCCTTCTACTTTCCTTTTGGCTGTTCCTTCAACCTGTCCCTCTACCTTACCTTTTCCCTCTCAGTTTTGCTACCGCTTTAAAAGTAGAAGCATATATTTTTTTGCGCCTGATGAATGAAAACTAAGTTCTTTTGAAAGGCCTCGTGGGTTTCTAAATTTTATGGTGTTTTAAGAAGTTCCTTTTTTACTTTTGTCATATAGCATCAAGTTTTATATCATACAAATGACAATGGGTTCTAAATGCCTCATTTGGAGAAATATGACATTCAGTTACACAATTTTAATATTATATGTTTCTTTTTTTTAACACTGTATGTTTCTCTATTAACCAATGCTTTTACTTTCACTTCATACTCATTCAAGTTTCCTCTAATTGTATTCATTAATTGAATCAGAGAATCATATAGGCACACTAGAGAAGAAATATCAATTGAACTGCTTTGAAATATTTTGATTGTCTTATTAATATGTTGCAAAATAATCTCTCATTGAATAATGAGAAATGCCGTTTCAAATTGTCACATCTTTGAGTATAAACATCTAGCCTCATGTTGAATTGTTGCAGTTTTCTCATAATTTGAACTAATATTATGTAAAGCTTGCGAAATGGACAAATAATCTTTGTGTGCAAAGCGTTCCTGGCATCTTTTATTTAGATCATTTAGTACCACATAAAGATTTAGTGTTTAAAGCATCACTGTCACAAGATTCCAAGAGTTCCTGCAAAATTTTCCATCTGCAATTAAAGGCAAAAAATAAATTGTGCGTATTGTTATTAACTTCAGAGAACCCTACTGCTTGTAACAACACTCAATCAATGACATTAGCTCCAATAATATTCAGTGAATGGGAAAAACATTGCACGAAATCTGCTAAGCATGATACTTCTTTAATTCTGGATTGTAGTTCAAAATTTTTCCCAGCCACACTTTCACTTTATCATATGATTGACCTCATCAATTTAAATTGTCTAAATTGCAGTTTTCAAGCACACCAAAATCATAAGCTGGCAATAAAAGGGATTTATGGTTATTTAGGTGCAAAATTGGATAAACATTCCTCCAGTTCCCCATCTTCATTCAAATATCTGAACACAGCTGAAAGTTGATCTGTATGGGTTATATCAGCAGATGAGTGTACAAATAATCAAAAATACTTTGCTTTTCTTACTTCATACAAAATATGACGGAAATAAAAGATCATAACTTTTAACTGAAGGGGAAAAAACCACTCGTTTTATTCATCATTTGAAAGAGAAGAAAATTCTGCACAAGAAACAATCAAGAACATTCGTAATGGCTTCCTCCCGTGGCGATGCAGGGGGGTCTAGGCGTTTCTGGAAATTCTTCAAGATGGCAGCGACAGACTATTTCCGGCGTAATTTCGGCCCAGGGTTTTTTTTTCAGAGCGCGTTTCCGTGAATACAGGGTCTTGTGCTCGATTGCACGGGCTTTTTGCTCCAGGATCCTCCAAGCAGCTAATTTTGTTTGGTGGGGAATAGTTGTTAGAGAAATGCAGAATTAACCTTTGCACACCATATTTTCCTGCAAAACAGTGAATTAATATCAGAGGAAATAGCAATTAGACAACAAAATAGTACGAGGACCATGAATAAAATAATAGTAGAGCTCAAAATTCGAAAGAAACATTAAACTAAATTGACATTTTCATCTCGTCACAGTATTTATGTGTCACCCTGTGGAAGAAAGGCAAATTATACATTCGTTTCCAGGATTTTTTTACTGACTAAATGTTCAGCACAAAAAGGAATTAAATTTTGCAATTAATTCTAAGCTTCCTGGAGAATTTTCATTTCTTACAGATCCTACAGTTTCATCTTTATTATAACTTGAATTCTGATGAATGGATTTTGATGGTAGTTACACTTTTATGTAATTTTTCATGGGAGGTTTTACTATATTCCATATTGTTTTGTGTTGCTTAGTTTTAGACTTATTGATTCGAGTTCTATAATGGAGTGAACCCGATTATGAAAGTTTAGATTTCTTAAAAAGTTATACTGGGTGGATTTTGATGAGACTTGCATTGTAAGTTATATAATTTTTCAGCGATTGCTTGGGTATATTGCATGTCGTTCTATCGTTGTTTAGTTATAGAGTTGTTGGGCAAAATTCTATAATCATGTGAACCGCATTATGAAATAAGTCTTTTTTAAAGTCCTACTGAACGTATTTTCACGAGTCTTGCATTATTTGTTAGATAATTTTTCAGGGATGGCTTTAGTATATTTTGTTTAGTAAATTTTGTGTGACACTTTAGAAAATATAATAGCTCAATAGTGTTCATATAATTTTCAGAAATGCAGGGGGGACATTCTAGGTAAAGATCCATATTGCCTTCAAACACAAGCCCAAATTCACCTATTATTTCATTTGATTCAAGGTTCGTTTGGAGAAATCGACTAGTGTAGTAGATGAAACCTACTAGTCATTAATGCAACTGATGCGAGAACACTTTACTAGCACTTGCATTCACTCTGATACTCACTGACTCACTCACTTATCAATGGGACTGCAAGAAACTGTTTTCAGTGATAATGCACAAACACTGGTTCTATGTATTTGGGGATTTTTATGTTCTTTGTGTCTTTTAGCTACTTTCTTCTAGTCTGCAAATTCTTCATGACAAATAGCTTAACCGTATAATGAATAAAGCTTACAGACACAACAAAAAACTGTTGCTTTGAATGGAGAATAATACAGCTAATTCCTTTTAATCGTTTTTTATTATGATTTTGAATAGAGAATAATACAGCTGATCCGTTTTAGTCTTTTTATTATTATGAGTATGTCTATAAAAACTATATTCTGCCAGAACACCATTTTTATATGTACATTTGTTTTTTAAAAATCTAATTTCAGCAATATTTTGATTAGGGTTTTTTTCAGTTCAAAAAATCCCACATATCTTCAGTAATTGTAGAAGCCCAAAGCGCAGGATCATCTCAATATATTGAAAATAAACAGTTTTCATAAATTAAAGATGTATTTTCATTGGCTATAATATTCACGAGTGATCATGGATATAGGAAATGTTTTGTGCACATATCACTTGCATTAGCTTGCATGCTTTCAGTTTGGAGTAGATACAAATCCAATTTTTCAGTAGGTAAAGTTTTTGAACTTGCAACATTATTTTCTGTTATGCATTATTATTACATTTGACTTCCAAAAATTAAAAAAATGTGCTTATCTTTTTTCCGTTCTTTTTCTTTTTTTTTGTGTATCATTTTTAATTTTTCCTTTTAAGCCACTTTTTTCTCAACAAGATAACTTTTTTTGAGCTGACATAAATCAATCAAAATCATTGAAAACTACAACTGATTAGTTTTCACGCCGCTTTTGTCTAAATCGAATAACCTTTCACATGTATACTATTGAAAACAGTTGAAAATGATCTTTTAAGCATTCAACGGAACACAACACTCAGAATAAGTTCAGGTGATGTCTTTCTGTTGCAGTCTAGTAAGATAGAATTCAAATATTCTATCTTCTTAGGTTGCAGTGTATCTCTAAATGACATGTAGCAAAAGGAAACTTAAGCTGTCTCACTAAGTTTTGTATTCATAATGTATATGGGACATAAATTGTTTTAGGCATAATGTGGTCTACTTACATCCCTACAATGGATTTATTGGTCAATCTGAAAACACGGCAGGCTAAAAGAGAGGCTGTTTGCAATCATGGTGGTTGCCAGTAAAAATCTTTTTTGATTTTTGAAATAAGTATTGCATTTTTAAGAATTTTTCAAATCATTTTCTGATTTTCAGCATTCTGCTTGCAGTGGGTCCTAGGCCATGGTCTAGTTAGCCTGTGTTATATCAGGCTCTGGAAATGCCACATTGACATAGAAAAAAAATTATCAATTTTTTTCTACTTTTAATGTCTTAACTTGAAACATTCATGTATGTAGACATGATTTGTGGTAGGTTATTTATTTCAATATCTTAAAAAGATTTGAATTATGAAATAAGATTGGGAATCAACTTTAAACAAAAAAATTATTTAGATCCACTAACTGTTATTTATGTAATTTGCTATTAAATTCTCTACATTTCAATAAAATATTTTTAAATAAAATAAAATAAATATTTATATGTTCATATACCAAAGCTTTTCTTGAAAGGTTTTTAATTTTTCACCTTACCAGATTCAACAATTAAAAAACTCTGTTACAAAATTTTTTTTATAAATGCACTTAATTTACAGATATTCATATTCAGGTTCTCAAGAATCAAATATATTTTTTTCTTTCATAAAATATCAAGGATTGTGTTTGTAATAGATTTCTCAACCATAAATCATTAAAATGTCTTCATCATTTAGCTGTAAACTGCAGTAAAAGATGTGTGACATTAATTACAAAATAAGAGAATTTACTGTTGTATTCTTTTATAACTCTGAGGGAATGCATGAAAAGTCCCTACATGTAAATACCAATTTAAATTCCTAATTATGACAGTTTTACAGTGTTAAGGAGAGAAAAAGAGATTCCATAAATAAATGTTTCTCACAATTAAATTCTCTATCTGTATGAAAATTCTGTCATTCTTTTGAACCATCTTGAACATAGATTTGAAAACAATGTTATACCTCTTTTAAATATTCATTGTGAGATATCTTTATGAATTTAATAAATGAATTATAAATAATGTATATATCTCGTTTTAATATGAGATGCTGCGGTTCAATTTACAATATCAAGTGTACAGAAAAACAAGTATTTTCATGTTTAAATTTTTTTGTTCTTGTTACAGAGTGTGCAGAAGGTGGAATCTGTTGACAAAGAGCCCACTTTTGTGGAAAAAGGTTAATGTGAAATTTTCCCCATCTCATAAATACCAGTATACAGTAGCTGAATCTTTCATTAACAGACTACCATCTTGTGTATCTTCTATCAGATTAGATTTTACGGAAACTGAACATTAGACTGGAAAATAACGTTTTCTGGAATTTTGTGTGAAGCTGCAACAAAAGTGCCCTCATTTTGAACAATTAATGTTGACTAATTCTATTGTATATGAAATTCTTCACTCGGTTATAGATGTATGCACGCATTTTTTACAAGATGTAAAGAATTTAGTATTTCATGAGTGTGTATTTTTTGGCTATTCTGTAAGAGAAGAATTTGTTTGTACTTCGAAAATTGAAGTTTTGGATCTGACCTATAGTTTGTTTGATGCAACCTATATGCCACACTTCTCCAAAATGCCCTGTTTAAAAGAGTTGTGTTTAAAAGGTACATATATAAATGATTCTTGATTTAAAGATGACAGTTCTTTCTTGAATCATTTACATGTGTTGAGTGTAGGAAACACAGAGATTACTGCCATCAGTTTTCCAGCAATACAGAATCATGGAAATAATTTGAAAGAGTTATACTTATGTAATGTAAATCTTAGAGACCATGATTTCAATTTCAATAACTCGATATTTCCTCAGTTAAAGACAATCTGCCTCAGTGTTACTTATGTGACATGTGAGGGTGTTGTTTCCCTCATCTAGTCATGTCCATCTTTGGAGAATGTCTATGTTAATGAAGATGTGGCTGAATCATTTGCAGCACATCCTTTTGTTGTTGCCAATAGATGCAAGTCAGGAATTGTAAAAGCCTGTAGTTTTTTTCATATTCTGCATAATTAATTGTATAATATTTTAATTCATTATCTATAAAATTGTGCTTTTATAAAAATGTCTAATTAATGTCTATTCATGTGTTATTTTTTGTTAAAAGTTATATATTCTGAAGTTGTTTTAAGTTATGCTTTTTGGCAAATATATATATAATAATTCGAGAAGTCCGGCGCTGTAGAGGAGTCGTGGCCCATTCACTTTCTCGGCTGGTAACCGTACAGATGTAAGCATAGGCGTAGCGTCGGGGGGGGGGCACGAGGGGGCACGTGCCCCCCCAACCTTCTGTACCCCGGGCGCCAGACCCGAAAGCGTAGGGGGCGCCAAATGAAGAATGTTTTTGTCTTTACATACAAAAATGTATATGTATATATATCGAATTTGCATAAAAGTGTCTCGCAGCAGGAAAATCCAAAAGGAAAACTGAACCAAATTCATTAAAATTTACAAATATATAAAAAGATTCATCTATAATAGAAGACTGCAAATAGGAGAATCACTAACATTTTCCAAGGCCAATAGGTCGGTCTCTACTCTTTTCTTCTGTGTAAAACTGTCCTTATCCATAACCGATTTCCTTCGGGGGGGGGGGGGGGGCTGCAGAGACATGTTCCCCGGACGTCAAAATGAAAGGCGAAAAGGGCGCCAAATGAAGATTTTGTTTGACTGTGACTTTTCTGTTGAAAAGATTCCATGAAGGCTGTTCTATTCTTTTTGGAGCTTTCTTTTTTTCCGTCTTGCTATGGGCGACGTCAAATGATTGTCCGGTACAATAAAAACAAACGCGAGAAGGAGTCAGGGATTGAAACTGAAGGGGGGGCAGAGGGGGCATGTGTTCTGGGCGCCTCGCGCAGGGGGCGTCAGATGAAAATTTGGTTTGCCGTTTTATACAATATATGTATGTGCGTGTGAAATTTGTGTAAAAAATATTTTCTAGCCGAAAAGTCAAAAAGTAAAGCTTAGTTCAGTGCATTAAAAATGTCAAATAGATAAAAAGATTCGCGTACAATATACAAGGCAGTAAATGAATAACCCCATTCTTTTTCTTATAATTACTTTTTTACATGCATATCACCATATCTGGCCTTAGAGGAGGCGAGGTCAGGTGACCGACTGGGACAATAAAAACCAAGCGGTCGAAAATTCACAAAATAAAAAGTAAAAACTTAATAATTTTGTTGTTATTGTTTTGAGTCAGACATAAATTTGAAAATTAGCATTAAGTTCAGAAAAGTATCTAGACATATCAGTCTATAAATAAGAAGAGTGGTATAAGTGATAATTCTGCAAAACTGATGTAAATAGTATGGGAAGATATTTTACAATACTGGAATTCATTTTTGTACCTACAGTAAATCCTGGTTTTTTAGTTCCTAAAACATTGTGACTCATATTACTATGACATTAAAGTGCCCCACTTGTAATAATTTGTAATGCTACAACAACAGTAAAATCTCGAAAAATGAAATCTGTTTATAATGGAATCGTGTCTTAAATGAAAAAACCACATGGTTCCAACAGAAAGAATATCAACAGTTATACCTCCTAAGACGGAAACCTGTATAAAGCGGAATTATTTCCGCTTGCTTTCGATTTTTCCCCAGGTTTTAATGAACAAATATTTGACAAAGCTGGTTATATATTTAAATATTACGTATTTTATTGTTACACATTTTAAATTTTAAAATAAGTCCGCTACTAGAAACTTTCGTAAATTTCTCTTTGTAAATTTACTTTGCAGAGGAAGGGGGGGGGGGCGTCAAAATTGATGTTTTCCCCGGGTGAAAATATAGCTAGTTTCGGCCCTGGAAGGACTGCACAAAGTAAAATGTTTTAGTAAAACCTTTTAAAAGAAAAAAAAAGAGTATAGCATTTGCAGTGGTACAGTAAAAAATCTCTCACAGGGCGCCATGTCTAATAACCTCGCCCCTGCCTTTTACCCCCCCAAAATAATTTTTTCTCTTCTTTTTGCCATTTCTAGGCGTTTTGCCACTCTAGGCGGAAATTGTAAAATACCGCTCTGTTCCTTTTGGTGCACTTATTTATAACTACTTTTTAAACTGATCAGGAATGAATGAGCCACGCGAAAACAAACACGATAAAAAATAGGAAATTTTTATAGAAAACTCAATAACAAGCGATGTCACGAAGCCATTATTCTAAATTCATTCAAGTCTGGCTTCAAAAGGACGAAAATGGAATAGAAGGTAAGAACGTACAGAATTGTTTGTTTTATTAAATTAATAACGTTTTCAGAAAAAAACAAAAATCTCCACTCAAAAATGTGATTATTTTTGACACATTCATAAACTCATTTCTATTCCTATTTGCCTGAAAATTACCGATGTTAGCATTCATGTGCTTAAGAATCAGGTAACGTTCTTCTGTTTCTTAACGTTTTTCCTAATTCGAAGCAGTTTGATTTAAAGCGGATTACTAAATGGATACGTCTTGTAATTGTCAACCTTTGAATTTGGAAATCAAAAGTTCAACTTTGATGTTATTTTATAAAAAAAAATCGGAGTTTTTTTAGAAAAAAAAAACCTTTATTCTACTTCATAAAAGCATCTCAATTGTAGGGCTGCCACTGCCAAATGACATTGAAAATAGTAGCTTTAGTAGCCTCCAAAGAAAAAAAATAGTAGCATTTGTTCGAAACAAGTAGCCAAAATACTCGCATACCCACTTTAAAAAAAGGAAGAACGAATGTATCCATAACAATGAAAGGTCTTTATGAATATCCACATTTTATGATTCTGCTCAAATAGAATAATGAATAAAGCCATTTCTTCAAATGAGAAAGCAAGTTATCCAGAAAATAAGGCCCTAATGTTTCAGTTACGAAGTAACTTGGTTCTTTCATAATAAAAATTATGTACAGGACCAGGAAACATAGCAGTAAAAACTTCTTGCAGATCCTCCCCGGTACTACTTTCCATTAGGCCTTTCATTTTAAGAGTTTCTTGGAGAGAAGAAAGAAAAGTTTTATTTGAGGGGTAGGGTTAGAAATAACGTGTGGGATATCGCAAAAATATCGCAGATATCAACAATTGGCCTTAGAAAAAAAAGAAGTTTTCCATCGGTCGCCAAAAAAAAAAACTTGTAAATTTCGCCTAAAGATTATGGAAAGAAAATCTAAAATTTTGTCAAACTGTCGCGAACAGAAAAAAAATTACACGCGCGAATTTGGTCAAATAGTCGCGCAAAAAATCAAGAACTTCCTCAGTCAGTCAACAAAAGAAAAGATCGTTTAAAAGAATCCCGAATTTCGTCAAAAATCACTGAAACAAATACACAATATCATTTTCGTCAACCTGTCGTAGAAAAATTCACGAAATTTGGCAAAGGATCGTGTAAAGAAAATCATGAATTCCACGAAACGATTGGCGGAAAAAAAATGCGAATTTTGGTAATTCGTCGAGGGAAAAAATCGCGAATCTCCTTAAAGGCCCGTGGAAAAATATCTTGAATTTTATCATAGGTTGTGGAAACAAATGACGATTTTAGTCATTCGGTCACGGACAAATCCTCACAAATTTCGCCAAAAGAATATACAAAATATTAGGAATTTCATCAAACGATGAAGAGAAAAAAATGCAAATTTCGTCAAATGGTCGTGGACAAAAAAACGGCAAGTGTAATTCTGAGTAAAAAAAAAAAGAAAAAAAAACTGAAATTCACAGCAAATTTTTTAAAAAGTTACAGTCGAGGGAGGAAAAGGGGTGGAAATAGCCTCCCGGCGCCAATTATGCGTTTTATTCTGCAATCCTTTGAAGAAATTCGCATTTTTCCGCAATCCTTTGATGAAATTTGCGATCCCTTTGTGAAATTTGTGTTTTTTTCGCGATCCCTAGACGAAGTTTGCGTTTTTTGCTATCCCTCGAAGAAATTCGCGTTTTTTCGCGATCCCTTGAAGAAATTAGCTATTCTTTGGCGAAATTCGTTTTTTTCTGCGATCTTTTGAAGAAATTGGCGATTTTTTTTTTCTGTGAACGATTGTCAAATTGATTTTTTCGGCGACCATTTGCCCAAATTCACGATATTTTATATGCTTATTTTTAAAAATTTCGGAACCAGATGCCTTAAATTTTTGGAAAATTCAGAACAGAATCACCCCTGAAAAGGCACGAATTTGGTCAAATAATTGCGTAAATAATCGAGAATTTAAACTAATGATTGCACAAAAAATCAGGAATTTTGTAAGTTGTTTTGAAAAGAAAATCACGAATTTCGACAAACTATCGTGGAAATGAATCGCGAATTTCTTCAAATGATATCTGAAACAAACAGCGAATACCATCAATCGATCACGGAAAAAATATAACGCGAATTTCAACAAGTGGTGGTGGAAATAAAATTTCGCCAATCTGTCGCAGAAAAATTCGCGAATTTTGGCAAAGGATCGCTGAAAAAAAATCGTGAGTTCCGTGAAACGATCGCCGGAAACAAAAACGCGAAATTTGGCAAAGGATAACGGAAAAAAAAATGTGAGTACCGCGAAACGATCGCCCCAAAAAAATCGGGAAATTTGTAATAGGTCATAGGAAAAATTGCGAAATCTCCTTCAACAATCGTAGCAAAAGATGGCGAAACGAAAAAACTATTTTCGTCAACTGATTGGGGAAAAAAATCGCGAATCTCCCCAAACAACTAAAAATATCTTGAATTTTACCTAAGGTCGCGGAAACAAATGGCGATTTTCGTCATTCGGTCACGGAAAAATCATCGCAAATTTCGTCAAAAGAATGGACAAAAAATTGGGAATTTCATTTAACGACCACAAGAAAAAATCGCAAATTTCGTCAAATGGTAGCGGACAAAAAAACGTAAATTTGGTTTTAAAAAAATTTTAAAAATGGGAATTTAACCAAATGATCGCGCAAAAAATCACAAATTTTATAAATCGGTCGTGAAAAGAAAATCACGAATTTTTAGAAATGATCTGGAAAAGAATCCGGAATTTCGTCAAAAGATCTCTGAAACAAATAGTACCATCAATCGGTCGCAGAAAATATACATCGCGAATTTGGACAAGTGGTGGAGGAAAAAAAATCAATTTTGTGAATCTGTAGTTGAAAAATCTGCAAAATTTGGCAAAGGATCGCGGAAAAAATCTCAAAATCTCCTTCAACGGTAGTATAAAAAGATCTCGGAAAAGAATAGGTATTTTCTTCAATGTTTTTTTTTTTTTTTTGGGGGGGGGGGGGGATCCCGAATTTTGAAATTCGTCGCGGAAAAAATCGCGAATCTCCTCAAACAACCGTTGAAAAATAGCGTTAGGGAAGATGACTTTACAGGCGCTTTGAAGAAAAAGACCGAATATTTTCAGTAAAAATAGTCGCTGAAATCCGAAAAAAGTCGCCTACTGCTTTTTCGAAATAGTCGCTTTTTAACAGTTATGGTAATAGTACTAAAATAGTCGCCATAGCCGCCGGATGCTGAAAATAGTCGCTTTTAGTAGCATTTTAGTAGCAAGTGGCAGCCCTGCAATTGCATGTTAAGAAAAATCGGAATTTTCGAGAAATTGAGTCGGGCCGGGCTTGTTTTCACTGATTTTTTTTACGAACCGGGCCTGGCCGTAAACTGTGAAAATATAAATAGGCCGGTCTTGGGTGGAACTTTTAATTTTCACGCCGGCCTGGAAACTGCGGCCCGTGCAGACCTCTAGTGTTCCCCCCAGGGTCGTGCAAAGAGGGGGCTAAAGGAGCGGTCACCCCGGGCGCAAAATTTATGCTGCGAACCACGGTTTTATTTGTTTATTTATTCAGTTTTTGGCCGCCGATCATTTTCAGGGGAATTTCTTTTTTTTTTCTTGATCATTTTTTTTTTCCTGTCGCAAAAAATCATGAACTCTCTAACAAATATGTGCAATTTTCTCTTATGTTAATTAGTTGTTCTGAATTTCTAAATTAAAATTAAACATTTTAAAGTTCCAAAATAAACGTGAAATATTTATTCATATTAAAAATATTATAGAATTTATTTATGTTTCTGGACTTTATCAATTTTATTACACCCATTACAAAAAGAAAGATTTTTTTTTTGGGGGGGGGGGGGCGTAAAATTGAAAATTCGCTAAGGGCGCACTTCTCACGGCCTTGGTGCCCCCCCCAAAATTTCTGGTCACGCTACGCCTATGGATGTAAGGTACTTTAAGATGTAAGGACATCTTGGGGTTCATACTTCGATAAAAATAGGACTCGGGAACCTCTTGGTGGATCGAACTCATTTATTTCGTGCTTCATCTTACAGTCCGATTCTTGAGTCCTATAGGAGGTCCCGCGAGCTAGTTACGTTGACAATTTGAGGACGTACATAGGCATGGGTTTTGCAGGCTTCTCAAATCTGCAAGATCTCCCATTTTTGGCGCGCGCGTTAGGTAATATCTTGGGCTTGTGATATTTTCCAACAGAGGGCCCAGTTGTAAAATTGGGAGGAACATTTCTTTAATTGGTTGATTAGCTTTTGATTGATTGTCCGGGCTGAGATGCTAGAACTGGATTTGGTCAGCCCGGGAATGAGCTAACCACAACTGAATGAAAATTTTCCGAATGTCGGGATTTTTACTCTTAAAGATCAACTGAAAATGATATCTGAAAATAATAAGACGTATTGCGGAGAAACAAAGTTAAAAGGGGTAAAACCGGTTTTAGAATGAGTTTTAAAGTTAGGAGAAAGAAACTTCGGATTTTAATTTAAATTTAATTTGAATTTTAAAAGGGTTTTTATCCTTTCATATGTGTATATATATATATATGAAACAAATCTTTTTTTAATTATCTCTATTCTGTATTTTGAATCTTTAATAGAATATATTCCAAATAATTACACAACACATTACATGTTTCTATTTATTGAAAGTTTGCAACTAATAATATTTTTGTGATTGTGAATGAGTTGCAATCAGTTGAAAACACCAACCTGTAACATCTTTCATGAAATTTGTTGTGCTTTTACAGAGAGTGTAAAAAAATTTCATTTTTTAGCTTTTGAATAAGAATATCTGAAAGTCTTGTGCACAAATAATTTTGCAAATGTATAATGCCCCATTCAGATCGGATGTTTAAGATATCTTAGACCAGTGTTGCCAGTGGGCTACTTTTTTAAAATTCAGATTTCTTGATTGGCACCACTTTTCTGAAGAGGTAAAATTCCCCTTGTTTTCGTCTTTATGAATATGTCATTAAATAAGGCAAATTTTACTATTTTTAAAAAAGTGGTGCCAATCAAGAAATCTGAATTTAAAAAAAGTAGCCCACTGGCAACACTGGTTTAGACTGCCATTTATGAGGTTCTACTCTCTCAGATTGAATGCCTGTTCACATCGCAAAACTCGCTTAAGATAACTCAGTGAACCTCACTGTGTCTGAGATCGGAACAAATGTAATGGGTGCACATGCGTATAAAATAAAACCGGCCCCAATAGCCAGTCAGTTAAAGCAGAACTTTATAGCCAATATGAGTGAGAGGTATTGTCTCTATCTACCCAAAGATAGTTAAAACTCACCGAGAGAGAGTTTGTGGAACTCTCTCAGAGTGTTCGGCGGTCTAAGATGTCTTAAATTTCCAATCTGAACGAGGTATAAGAAAGCAGGAGATTTAGATTATCATCAGAGTGAATTTTTATTCTATAACTGTTTTACAAAAATATCTTTTTCTTCCTGTTTATCAATATTATCCTGATTCAGAATATGATGTAATTAAAATAAAAATTATTTATCAGTCTAACGCATATGAGATTTCAGTTATATCGCTTGTAGAATTTCACCCCTAACATGGAACTTCTAAAAATATCAAACACACCTTATTCCAATATGTAAGAATGTTCATATTTTTCTTTCCCCTCACTCAACAGCAAATTCATTAAAATTCCTACATGCAAGAAAATTTAAGGCAGTCATTTTCAAGTACCACCGATTAAAACCTGTTTTTTATGCACTTTTCATTAGAATCCAGTGATCTCCGATGACTAACTTTCTGTTACTGATTTGTCTAGAATATCACCTTTAAACACCAAGTTTGACTGAAATTTTGAAAGGTAGATTAAGAATTTTAGGAAAGTACACTGCCTGATTTCTTCAAATTTTAAATGATCTGAAATTTTTATGCATTTACTTATTAAAAGATAATTGTAATATGTTAGAAAGTACCAAAACTGGAATTGAGAACCTTAATGATAATTAAATATTACATTCTATTTGAATTTCCAATTTGAATGTTTTGTTTAAAGTGGTCATATAGTATCAGAATTCAATTTCAAAAGATTCTTTTTACATAAAACTAATACAGCATATCTAAGTAGACAACAAATATTTTTATGTTGTATCTGATATTGCATTCACAGAAAATACTTAGTTGCTAAACAATATTGGTTTAACATTTGCATTTTACAGAAACTTCAGGACTTAAAAGGGAAAGATCTTTTTTAACAAAATGTAAACACCCTAATGTTAGAGAAATATTTCATCTCAGTATGGCTCATGGGTGCAAGATCTTCAGTCTTTGAGAAATTTTTGACTGCTACGAAATTGTACTCTGTATATTTACATAATAGCAAATTTGCTATAAAAAACTTTCAATTACTACCTTTTATCGTAAAAGAACAATTTTAGCCATAATGCAAAACAAATAGGGATCTTCTAGCCCCCTTCATTTGATTATACCTAATGCCAAGTAAAGTCATTAATTTTGTCTTGAATGGGCTTCTTGCACCCATGATATAATGAATTCTGTTTTGATGCTACAATATAATTAAACACTTAAATGAGATTAAAAAGAGAGGAAATATCAAGAATATAAAAGACAGTGGTTCATTAATCTGGGAAAAGAAACGGAAAGCTACAAAAATGTGGAATCTTGTTTCGGGGAAAGACAGGCCAGAAAGAAGACATGTCATAAGTTACTGTGTGACCGAGATAAGAAAAACCCTAAGTAGATTTCCTGCTTTCGAAGGTTCCAAAACTTGTAGGGAGGGAACTTCATCCACAGGACAAAAAAGACCGCTAATTCTCGGAACCATCGGTGGAATGGGAGAAAAGAAAATGCCGGACTTCCCTAAAATAAAGTCGACTGGCCAGTTACCTTGGCAACAGGACAAAGCCGAGACCGGTTCTAGAGTCTTATTCTAACTTCAGAAACGAAGCATACTCTGCAGAAGTTTAACTGTAAATCTGTTGAAATAATCCCCCCTTTTTTTAAAATGAAATGGATGACATCATGATAATGTTACAAACAAGATTATTCATTTAAGATTTGATCACAAAAAAATTACATTTTGAAGATTATTTTATTTAATTACAAACATAAAAAGTATAGATGTATTTTTTAAAATTAATATCAATATAGTTTTAATGAAAATGGCACTAGTGTATGTAAATGAAAAGAACACAATAAAAGTGAATATTTGAACATCATGAATAACAGTATATTATGGATTCACATCCATTCATTAAAATTTGATTTTTCAGAGTAATTTCAATCATCTTTAGAGACATCAATTATGAAACAGTAAGATACTTTCACTGAGTGTTAGTGCAGGAGTTATCAAATTTATTTTCATCAAATATCAATGTAGATATTTTAAATTTTACTCTTTTTGAAAGAAAGAAAAAGAGATCAATTAATGTAAGATCTTGTTGCATAAAAAGTGCTAATTATTCTTACTTTCAAAATAGTGCAGATGCAAATTTTAACCCTTTGGACTCCGGAGTCTCTTACACAAATTTTATTCGATCGGTTTCACTTTTTTAAAAGAAGTTTCCTTCAAGTTCACAATTAAATTTTGAAGACTATTTTATTTGATTATAAACATAAAAAGTACAGATATATATTTTTTTAATTGATGAAAATATAGTTTTAATGAAAATGGTATTAGTGTATATAACTGAAAAGGACACAAAGTGAATATTTGAACATCTTGAATGACAGTATAATATGGATTCACATCCATTCATTAAAATTTGATTTTTCAGGGTATTTTCAAACATCTTTAGAGACACTAACTGTGAAAGAGTAAGATACTTTCACTGAGTGTTAGTGCAGGAGTTCTTAAATTTATTTTCATCAAATATCAATGTAGATATTTTAAATTTTACTCTTTCTGAAAGAAAGAAAAATAGATTAATTAATATAAGATCTTGTTGTATAACAAGTGCTAATTATTCTTACTTTCAAAATAGTGCAGATACAAAATTTAACCCTTTGGACTCCGAAGTCTCTCACACATATTTTATACGGTCGGCCCCACTTTTTTAAAAGAACTTTCCTTCAAGTACACAATTTCAAAAATGCTCTAATTAAATAAGGCAAATTTTATTTTCCTTTATTACTGATGTCCAAAACAAATTTTGCAAGAAAAGATGATGTCGCAGCAGCGGCGACAACGGAGTGTAAAGGGTTAATAATATAAAGTGAAATCATTTTTGATGGCTTTAAATATTCAAGGGCAATTAATGTTTGAAATTTTGCAAATTCAATAAAAATTCTGACATTTTAGCTAATATGAAGCAAAGTTACAAAAGGCTGATGCTGTTTGTTTTCAGCTTTCGACAAATGTTTGGTTATCGCAGTTATGTTTATTTAAAAGATTTTTTGTTCAAAATTTTTATTTTTTTATGGAGGTGGGGAGAACATGAAATTCATTTTCAAACAAAGAACATCTAAAACTATAACTATACAGACAATATCAACTAAAAAATTTCAATTTGCAAATGTCAGGTCTCAAAATACTATTATTATTAAGCTTGAAATGCTATCTTTATTTCATTCAACATTAAAAAAATGTATTTTTATTTTTTTTATTTTTTTTGTTAGATGTTGTGGTACATAAACAGTGCTTGTATTCATATATGTACAAGGGCACTAAAAAAGTTCACGGAATTTCGTTGCAATTGTTTAATACTGCAATATAATTAATTTATTTCTTTACTAACGCTATACTTTTTTACTACTTGATTTCATAAAGGGCTGTGTGGCGGCACTGTTACTGCAGGTAGCAGTGCGTGCTGATCAGTTGCCGCGATATCGAAGTTCAAGCAAAAGGCGAAAATCAAGTTCGTGAGGAGACTACGGAAATCTGTTTCAGAGACTTTGTTATCTTTACAAATGGAAAACAAATGAATAGACTAAGCATGACGAGTTCTGTCTCTTCACCACGATCAAAATTGGCCTCAATGGTAACCGTTTTGACACCGTAGAAGATATAAAAACCAACGTGACGGCTAAACTTGGAATGATACCAAAATAGGAGTTTCAGCGTTGTTTCCAGCAATGGCAGGAGCGGTGGAGAAATTGTGTGCTCTTACGGAACCTACTTTGGGGGCTATTAAGTAAATGTTTACCTATATTGTGGTAATAAAGAGTTACAACGAAATTCGGGAACTTTTTGACTGCCCATCGTATATATATATATATATATATACAGAGTGTATCTGAAATGCTTCAACAAACTTACGGGGATGATAGTACTCATCAAGGTGATCAAAAAATGCAATAGAACATGGGGTCTCAACCACTTATTGAGTCACAGATACTGGAGTGTTTCACCCTAACTGAAGTCGGCTTGCTGGTAATGATTTTGCGAAAAATTAAAATATTGCAATAAAAATGAAACGATATGTACCTTATTTTGTATGAAATGTGATAACATCACAAAAAAGTGGTAGAAGTTTCCATTATACGCGCCAGCAGTGTGCATTGGACGCTCCCCATCTTGGACTGTGATTATCAGTTCATACGGTTTCATCCATTGTGTGAGTACTCCATTTCTCCAGAACTTTTGGTGATTGTTATCACATTTCATACAAAATAAGGTACATATCGTTTCATTTTTATTGCAATATTTTAATTTTTCGCAAAATTATTACCGACAAGCCGACTTCAGTTAGGGTGAAACACCCTGTATTTTTGACTCAATAAGTGGTTTGCGACCCCATGTTCCATTGCATTTTTGTTCGTCTTGATGACTACTATCATCCCCTTAAGTTTGTTGAAGTATTTCAGATACGCACTGTATATATATTTAAATATGAAAAAAAAGATTTAATTTTTCCTAATAATTATATACAGCTATTCCTACTGTTTTCTTTTAATGCTTTACTTTAGTCCTTTATCTGTCATCAATAGTAATAAATTTTAAAAGTTTAACAATTGAATTCATTTTAAATTATCATTTGTATCGTCATGTTGCATTTCTGAAACACATACCCAAAAATAAATGTTGTTTCCACAGTGAGCTTTAAAAGAGGATATTATTGATTGTTGCTATTTTTTCAAAACTGCAGTTAATATAAATAATTTGTAGAATCTAACCATACCATTTTGTGATTGATTCTATTTCATCGATGTAATCAAGCATTAGTAGCACAGAGATAAAGTAATGTCTCCAGTTTCAAAAGAGAATGTAAAACTTTGAATTCAGTTGATGCCATTGTCTCAGAAACTCATAGAAATTCATTTTTTTCCTTTCAGGATGGTTACACCAGTTTGGGAAAGTTAAGTGGAGTTACTCCAGATTTGTTTAAAGCTTTAAATTTGTTGCGAATGGGATCATTAAATTTTTCAGTGTTGAACTGAAATGATTTGATAAAGCCATGATTCATTGATTTCAGAAAGAATTTTGATGATGTTTGATTTCAATGATGTACAATATGATTTCAATTTTGATAAAATTTTGATTTCAGTGATTTAAGAAAGCCATAATATTTCAAAGATAAAGTATAAAAATAAATAAACCAAGGATTTCATTCAATTAACATTTTAATCATTATTTAAATACACACACATATGTATATATGAGGATGTGAATTTCAAAACTCGCTTTTTCTAAAATAAAAAGAAAACGAGTTTTATTTATCAATTTATTCTACTGATGAACCTGCAACGAAAAAACTGTACAATCTACAAATATACTAATGTGTATTTCTGTCAATGTAAAATCTGGGTTTACAATGAAAACGAGTTTTGAAACTCACGTCCTCATATATATGGTGACAGGATAAAAACTATGAATAAGAAAATTGAATAACTTTCTCAATAATGTATGCATCAAAATGGTGTATGCTGAAAATCACAAACATTTTAAAGTTTGTGATGGTTATCAATAATTATCCATGTGTACACTTTTTGTAATGTGACATATGTGCAGATAGCATCTGGTTTTTATCTGCTTATTCATAATTTGTAATATATTGTAATGCAAAGGCATTTTAGAACATAATTTTAAAATATTTTGACACCATCTAGTGGTAAAAGATTAATCAGTGTTTAGAAATGTTTATTACTTTGGAGATTTATTTCTTCAAGCTAACATTAAATTTGATATTCTTTGCTGGGTTTTTTTTCCAACTATTCATATTTGATAATTATGTTTACTCCAAGAATTTTTATTTATATATTTGATTACATTATATACAGTAGAGTCTCAAAAATCCGCATTTCGAAAGTTTGCATTCTTCTGAAATCTGCATGCATTTCAAAACATAAACAGTGAAATTTGCAGTTAAAAAGTATTCTTTATAATCTTTATTCCAAATATCAGTAAACAAAAATAAAATTATTTTTAATGTAAATTTATGGGAAAACAGTGATGACACAGGATATTACATAAATAATATGCTTTTGTTTCACATAAACTTACACACAGCAATATGTAAAACAATAGAAATCGATGAGAAATGTAAGCAATTCCATATAAAAGTTTTACTACTGGCACCATCTATCAGCCTCTATAGAGAGTAGCGAATTTATTTTATATTTTATGCAAGGCTGTAATAAATGCATGGTATAAAATAAGGTCTGGCTCTTTAGTTATCAAAAATAAGGATGAAGATACAGATTTTTTAGGTTTTCAGTTAGCCTTACCACAAGCTAAAGTATCTGAACTGTTGAATTATGCAAAAAAATTTCAACAAAAAGAACGATCTTTTCTTTTATTAGTATAGATTTAAATAAAGTAACCCAGATAATTTTGTACCGTTATTTTATTTCGTATATATGTATACAGCAGAAAGAATACCCTTGAGGATAAATGTCAAGTTTGTATATAGGACTATAATTAAGAAAGTTATGATTTGTTGGGAAAGGGGTACGGGACGATCTAGACAAGTACAACTTATTTAACTAGTGACTCATATAACAAGGCTTCTAAATTAAAAATATAACAATTTAACCTGGAAAGGAAAAGGCCGTTATACGAAATTTGACAGCAGTTCTGGTGCTAAAATAGGAAAATCAAAAGTATAAATAAAAATATACATTGCTATGAAATTAGCGCCAGAAGAATCAATCTATCCCATTATCACAATTCACGATCGAATTTCTAAGTTTTGGAATTATTAATTTTGAGTTTATCTGTGTGAATTCGAATCAGTTTTATACGATCGATTCTCAAATTTTCAGAATCGCCAATCACTATAATAATTTCATTTGATTTATATGTTCTAAACTGAATAACTGACAAACTTGGAAAAGTTATTTGCTATTTATGGGTTTAAAGAATCTTTTAATATTTAACTCTAATTTGATTTTATGAGCCCCATCAATGTCATAATGCTTAAAATTGTTATGATTAATGGTTTTAAGTACTCATTTACATTTTTAAAATACCAATCAATATCAAAGATGTTCATGATGGTAAATTATCTTTACACATTAGATTTAAAGTTAGGAATTTTGAATTGAGAAAAAGATTTATATTTTATCCCGTCATATATATTTGTTATGTCTTGGCAGGGATGATTATTTAGAAGATAAAAATAAATAATCCCAATAAAAATAATTGTATTCGGAACTTCGTTCATTGAAATGAATTTCTTTATCAACTGTTCCATCATCTTAGGAGTTTAAAGGTGGTTTCGCGATCTGAAAATACTAATTTCGACACCTTTTTCATCGTGGATTTCGTAAGCATGTGAAAGTTTACGAATTCTGAACTTTACGCGGGAGAACAGGAGTTTTGCTAAGAACTTGCAATATTTCACAGAAGGGAAAAAGGTGTCAAACAGGGAATATATTTTAACCCTTTGCACTCCGCGTCATTTTGACTGGGGGCTACCAGCAACTCCGCGTCATTACAGAAAAATTTTATTCGGTTGGCGCCACTTTTTAAAAAGAAGTTTCCTTCAAGTACATAATTTCAAAAATGCTTTGATTAAATAACGCACATTTTATTTTCCTTTATTACTGGTGCCAAAAACGAATTTTTCAAGGAAAGATGGTGTCGTCGCAGCGGCGACAACGGAGTTTTTCACTTACTGTACCATGTCGCCGCAGTGGCGACAACGGATTGCAAAGTGTTAATATTATTTTATAATTAGCTTTTGACTGATATGTGGTCAAGGCTCGTATGATTCTTGGCACTGTAAGTAGGGCCTGGACCGCAGAAAAGTAAATCTGCGCAAAGATCAGCAACTTCTACGCTTAAAGTTATTCATATTTAATCATCGAACGTAATGTATGCCATACTACGAAACACAGTTACAAGGATAAAATAAAGTTTTGAAAATAAAACTTAGGAATTAGGAAAAATAAATTGGGGATTTTAATTTTAATTCCTTAATTTAAATTTTTAATTTTAAAAAGGTTTTATTTTCTTATCGTTTCATACATATATATATATATATATATGTGAGATAACAAATATCCTCAACAGTGCAACACAACAAACTCAAGGATTTAATTAATAGATGCAAGATATCATATGGAAAGAAAAAGCATAACACGAGGAGCTTGGACAAAACGCACGGGGCGATTTTCCTATAAAAAGAGGATTTTAAGAAAAGCAGCGAGCGAGATAATTTTTATCGTTTGTATCTTAACAAGAAGGTTGGAAATCCATTAAGTTATTATTCCATATTGCCAAATAAAGAGCTTTTGTTGGAATTCTGGGTGAAATCAAGTATTCATATGTACGAATGTGTTATGTAATTGTTGTACATGAATTATTGTGATCAAATCGTAAAATTGTTTGTTCGAGAAATTTAAAAATATTGTATAAAATTAGAAAGTGAAGAGATGTATTTATTTGTTCTCATAAGTCAAGCCAATCTTTAAGTATATCTTAAGTATATTTATAAGATCAAATCCTACAATCATATATACATTGCATCTTACAGTGAAAATTAATTGTAACTTGAAATGAAGTTAATTTTAATTTTCAAGCGAAAATAATTTAACATTAATATTTAAATTTTAAACTAAAACTAAATTACAAAAAAGCCTTAACTTAAAATTGAACAAGATTACTGTTTAAAATGTAAGTTTTAAATACTGTTGATTTACAAATATTTTTTTTTATTTTAAAATGGAAGATAATTTCATTTCATAATATTTCCTCTATGAATTAATATTAACTTCCTTATATTTTAAGGGGATCAGAAAGGTTTGAAATAATGAACAATGACTGAAGTTTGATCGTGGATTAAGAAACTTGTAATTAATTAAGACTATTACCTATTTTTCCATATACAGTAGATCGCCGATTATCTAGATCGGTCGGGACCGATACCGTTCAGGTTAGTGGGAAGTCCGGATAATTGGACAAATTTTTAAAAATGGTAATGGTAATTTTTTAGGCAACTTCCCTTCACACTTTTCCCAGACTGAGGACCGCCAATTGTAGTAGTGCACAATTTAGCATATTACAAATGACATGTTTAGAAATTATTTTACTTTTTCTTAAATTTTTTTCCACAAAATCGGTACAAAGTTATACATAGAAGTTCACATAGATATTATTACATGTATATATAGGGGTGCGTGTCCGCGGAAATTATTTTGTCTTGCACAGATCGAGTTGTGGTTCAATGGAAATTTTTGGAGAGTTCAGATTTGGTTCGCGTCAGATTTCGGGGTTTTTTCAAATTGAATTTTTAAGTTCTGGTTGGGTTGCATGTCTTTAGAAATTATTTTGCCTTGCTCTGATCGGTTATGGTTCATTGGAATATTTTTGTTGGGTTCAGATTCCGGTTTTTTTTCAAATAGAATTTTTAGATTCGAGTCGAGTTGCATATCCTCAGAAATTATTTTGTCTTGCTCGGATCGGTTATGGTTCATTGGAATATTTTTGTCGGGTTCAGATTTGGTTCGCGTCAGATTTCGGGTGTTTTTTTTTCAAATTGCATTTTTAGGTTGGGTTGCATGGTTGCATGCATGGTTCAGATTTGGTTCGCGTCAGATTTCGGGTTTTTTTTTCGCATTGAATTTTTATGTTCTGGTTGGGTTGCATGTTTTAAAAAATTATTTTGCCATGCTCTGATCGGTTATGGTTCATTGGATTATTTTTGTTGGGTTCAGATTCCGGGTTTTTTTCAAATAGAATTTTTAGGTTCGGGTCGGGTTACATGTCCTCAAAAATTATTTTGTCTTACTCGGATCGGTTATGGTTCATTGGAATATTTTGGTTGCGTTCAGATTTGGCTCGGTTCAGATTCCGTGTTTTTTTCAAATGAAATTTTTAGGTTCGGGTCGGGTTGCGTGTAGACTGAAATTATTTTGTCATGCTTGGATCGGGGTACGGTCTGTTGTAATTTATTTTTCGGGTTCGGGTCGGGTTATGGGTTAATAAGCCTTAAAAATCATCCTGATTAGGAAATTAAGTGGTCATTTTTCAATTAGCCTAACGATGTCTAGGCTCTTTGCAATAAGCCTGATAAATATCAGGCTAATTGGAAAAAGAGAGATGATTCTCCAATTAGCCCGGTTCTTTGCAAAGAGCCTGATTTCTTAATTAGCCTACGACATATACATACATCGTACAAATAAACGCGAGCGGAGAGAGGGGAATATTTATTTTCGAAGACACCCAAAGTCAAAAGAAGTAATTTTCCAACCCCCTTCAGAGAATCTGAAGATAAAGAGGGACTTTTCTGAGAGATAATGTGCAAGGTGTCTCGCGGATTAGAAGTAAAACTTCCTAGGTTCTAGAAACGGTTAACTTTCGTGACATCCAGCTGAATTTACCTTACCCCGCCTAAAGAAGTTCCACTTCAAAAACTTTGGAGAAAGCGACAAAAAAAATATACGGTCCTTGATCGATCCGGTTAATTGGACAATGCGGTTAATCGGCGCTCTACTGCATTTAATTATATTTTATATAAATAAAAAAAATGTTTTATTACTTGTAAAAAACGGCAACAAAAGTTTTAAATTAATTACTGTAGTGAAAGTTATTGTTCGACAAAATTAATCTTGAAAAGCTAGTTGTATAGTTTTGAGACATTATTTCGTCTTTTTGCTGCTTATTACATTTTATCTCGGTTTTATCTGAAAAGAATTTTCTTTCAAATCACAGCAAAAAACATGATCAATTTCTAAGGATTTTTGAATTTTTATTGCATTTGTTTTAGATTTCTATAAATTGTTTGTTTGCAAAACATTTCTTCGCACCTATTTCCTTTTGTACTTTCTTCGATTGTCCTCTTAAATCTGCCCTTGAAACATGTAAAGAGCAATTTGTGGGGTAGTGAGATAATATCTTGAAGGCCATTGGATCACATGGGTCTTGCATCACATGATTTCAGTCATGTGATGCATATCATTGCAGATAATTTTAATAGGGGCAGAAAATATTCGGATTTTATCGTTCAATAATGGCGATCCAACATTATTTTTGGAAAATACGTATACTAGATGAAAGCCTTTAGTTAATACGATTTCTTACCAATACTCGATAAATATTAAGCTTTTATCACAAGCTTCCATCATAAGCGGCCGATATTAAACACATACATTTTGTTAGTTTGGGATCGTTTAAAACAGTGCATATTTCACACACACAATTGACTGTAGTTTGCTTTTTAGTGTATTTTTTTTCAAATAACGCTTCTGAAATACAGAAACAAAACATTCGACGATATAAAATATAAAAGTAACAAGAAACTGGCTACAGGTAAGTTAAGTAAAAAATTACTTTATTTGGAAAACTACAGAAATTTTAAAAATCACTACTACAAACAATTAAAAAAAATCATATCGCCTTTCAATTGTATAAAGAATCTTGGGCAATAATTAATTTACAAACATAATTATTTTTTTCAATCTGAAACATACATAGTGATTCTAAAGTTTGTATGGTAGGTATAGTAAAGTATTTCATTCTTCCACTCTATAACATAGTAAAACATCGTGTTGGTCTAGAGTCTATTAAATAATAAAAAAGTACTTATTTGAAGTTATTAAAAGCTGCCATAAAAATTATTTAAGATAGTAAAATAGAAGTACGTAAAAATATTTTTAATAAATATTCTTGAAAATTTTGACTTAATAGCAACATAAAAGAAATTTGTTTTCATATAAGAAATAATGGAATTTATCCTTTACTTTTGTTTATGTCTGTTTTTATTTTTAAAAACTATACAGCCCCTTATTTGAACGGAAGTCTTTTGTTATCAAAATAAAAATACACATCTATATTGTATAATATGCTATAACAGGAAGAAGCGATGATTTCATTTTTTACAAAATATTATTGAAATTTAAAAAAATACTGATTCTTTAGTGAAGGATTTTCAAATATGAAAGTTTCGGCTGATTAATTTGAAATATTCTTGAAACTTTACATAGAAATAAGACAGTGCAAAACACATTTAATAAAAATAACAACACATAAATTTTAGATGAAATTAACCTAAATTACATTTGGTCAAGAGTCTAGAAATAGAGAGGAAATAAATTTAAGAAAGGTGCAAAGTATAAGATCTTAACAAGATTTACGATGTAATCAAAATAAGAGAACAGTTTAACACCTTGAACGGAGATGGTTCATTTTTGGAATATTTAATATTAATCCCTAAATGCCACATTTTCAAATGGAAATATTTAGTTTTATAAATTTCTTTTACACAAATGAAAGTTTTTACTTATTTTCATATAAGTTTGTTTATCTTTTTTTTTGTATCAATCAATCATTTCAGCATTATACGAACCATTCCCACAAAATATTAAAGAAACTAGTCTGGAAAATAAAAAATGAAAGTAGTAATAAATTCTTATTTAATTTGTGTGGGTTCCAGATGATTTTGGATTTGAAAAATGCATCAAATATTTCACAAACGCCAGATATATATTCTGAAATTAAAATAACTTTTTGCAGGAAATGAAAGCAAAAATGAAATAGAAAAAAGTTTCTCTGCGCTCACTTAAATTTTCTTAATAAAAAAATAAGATATGTTAGACTGTTTGGGCTTGAAATTTTATGAAGGTAAATGCACTCCATAATTATTCCTAAGATATTCATTGAGTAATATATGCTCAATCCGTAAATATGCAAAGATTGAGACCAAAGGTTATGAATATTGTAGGCCAACTTTTGTTTACATTTTTCATTTGCAAATACAAAATTTGTTATCAATATTAATGCATGAATGAATGTTAAAATAGGAAAAATTTATTTGTAAAAATTTCTTCAGCATTTATCTATTTTATAAAAATATATCATGTAAGAATAATAAAATAACATACAGCAATAAAAAAAGCACACATATTTAAATGTACAATGCAAATGCATATTCATGTCTAAATATTTTTATTTTTTCTGAAACGCTGATATTTGTGTGTTTCAATGGATTTATTTTTGAAATTTATATTACGAGTTATGGAAAATTGTAACTTCCTGTTCAGAAATAAAAGACAGTTTTGGTGAAAAGTTAATAAAACTTTAAAAATTACTAATTTAATTAGGATTTAAAAACAGAAGAAAGGATAAAACAGATAATTAATGCAAAAAAAAAAGAGAAAAAAATGCTGCTTTCTGCAAGAAAGTTTCTAAAACTAAACTATTTTACAATTATAATTCAAATAAAAAAAATTATTTCTGTCTGAAGATGTATCGCAGATTAAAGATTTTGTGACTTATAGGCCTGCATGTTAATAGGGAGTAGACTACATTTATTTGCGGTCTGTGAAATTTCATTTCTAACTCCACCTAATGTTCAATTCAGAAGACGGCTTGCATTCGGTTTTTAAAACAATAAACTTCACAAATGAATTAATTTTCTTATGCATGAGTTTTGAGGTGTTTCTGTAGTGCACTACTACTACGTAGAAAAACCTCTCAAGCATAATTCACAAAGATATGTTTTTTCACCTGTATGTGTACGGAGGTGTACCCTTAGACTTGATTTGTGAGAAAATCTTATAGAACACACTTCACAAATAAATGGTTTCTCCTTAGTATGACTGCGATAATGTTCATTTAGACATTTTTTTCAGAGAAAATCTTTTGGAACAAACTCCACAAACAAATGGCTTTTCACCAGTATGGGTGCGCAAGTGTATCTTTACATCTTGACTCTGAGAAAATCTTTTGGAGCATAAATCACAAATGAATGGTTTTTCAGTGGTATGGTTGCGAAAATGTTGATTTAGATGCCCCTTTTCAGAAAATGTTTTTGAACATATTTCACAAATAAATGGTCTGTCCTCTGTATGGGTGCGTGAGTGTCTCTTTAGATTCCAACTATCTCTAAAATCTTTCAAGCATAAAACACATGTAAATGTTTTTACACCTGAATGGCTGCTAAGATGTCGTATTAGATTTCTCTTTTGAGAAAATCCTTTAGAACACACTTCACAAGTAAATGGCTTTTCTTCTGTATGAATGATAAGATGTTGTTTAAGAACACTGATTTTAGAAAACACCTTGGAGCATATTTCATAAATGAATTCCTTTCTTTTTATGTCATTTGGCAGATTTTCAAGTGGAAAATAATTTAAAGAGCCAACATCACTAATAATTGGTTTTTCTTCACAGTCAATAGAGAGACTTTCTTTTGTCCTGCACTCAACTGTCGAAATTTTTGCAGGCATATTACAGAAATACAAGATTCTTCTAATATGTAAATCAATTTTGTATCAGGTTAAGGTATTAGTTTTTTAGACTTTTTTTTAGATGTGTTCATAGTTTGAGGAAATCTCAGAATATATTCTAAAAGAAATTAATCTTTCACCTGTTGCAGTGAAAGTTACGACCTTTTTTAGTACAATTTACCTTAAATTATTAGATGTAAGAAATTTGATTTATCTTAGGTAAAATGATTTAGTTCAAAGTTACTTTCTGCTGGCATATGTAAATGAAATATTTAAGTACATTATTTCTAAGAAATCCTTCTGAATTTTTCAAAGTTGAATCATTCCTTGCCTTTTATATCTGAAATAGAATAAAATATTTCATTAATTAGCCTTTTTAATTGTAATTTTTAGTTTATATTAATGCTACATTTGTTTAGCTTTGCGCGAAAACGTAAATATTTTGAATAAAAAATACATCTAACTGTCTGTATTGTCAGCATAAAAATCCCAATATAACACAAATATATATAAAAATAATTTAATCGCAATAAGAAAAGAAATGGCAAATTGAATGGAATTGTCTTTTTTATTCAATTTGCGTTAATAAAATATGTTTAGATGTGTCACATATCCCTGTTGAAATAATCACAAACAATAAATTTTTTAATACATGCTTATTTTCCTGTCAGCCATTTACAGTCCATAAAATATGTTGCCAAACTATGTGATTAAAAGCTAAAAATTGACAAGTATCATGAGACATTAGTAGATGATGAAGTGTGACACTTTATGTCGCATGCAAATGTCCATGTTCTGTTTTTATTAATTTTGAAAAAAATGCAGTTTAGTTTTTGTAATGAAGGTTGTAAATTAACTGATATTTTTCTGTTTTTCAAGTTAGCAAATTTTTTCACTAAACAATGTGATTTAATGCAAATAATGTATAAGAGTGAAGCCAAGTTTGTCGTTGTCAATTTTTTTGGTAAGCTAGTTTTTTTCTTTCTTTTGAAATAAAAACGTACCTTAAAATCTATTTATCTGTTTTCCTGTCACATTTTGAAAAAAAACTAGAGAAACTGACTTGGATTCTTTCATCTATGGTAGAGGCTGTGGTGAAGTATTTTCAAGATTACAGGATTCTACTGTCAAAACAAGTGTGCATTAATGACCCGATATAACACTTTGTCTAAAAATGTATAAATAATGATGATTCAGTGAGAAATATATTTATAACCCAACGTATTAAAAAACACACGGTTTTGTGACTCCAAAATTGCATTTGTAACTATTCCAAGGTTTATTTACAGGTGATAAAATAAATTAACCAGAGTTTGTAAATATATTTTCAAAAATATCAAATATTTTTTTATATGGAATTTTAATTGCATGTTTTTTCGCATTGCTAACTAGACCGCAAAACGAACAGAGTAAGAAAGTGTCCAAGCCACGTCTCAAAACTGGGTCATTGGGATGGCGCACCAATGCTACACGAACCAAGATACTCGGATGATACTCAGACTGGTACCTCTCACTTTTAAATGTTAGCAAGGCTGCATCTGCAGCTCAATATGGAATATCATCATGTACCACAATCCTAAGACAAACATGCGATGAAAATAATTCCATCATCGGTGAAATGATACATAGATATAATTTTGTAGCTATGATTATACTATCTTAAGGATTCAGGTTCAAGACCTGGTTTGAAATTTTTCGCACTCTGTTAGGTTTATTCAAAATTAGCAATGCAAAAAATTGATGCAATTACAATTTAGTATGTTCGGGCATATTTCACAGCTACAAAATTATAGCTATATATTTTATATACATATATCAGATATTTTTAATATGAATCAGATATTTTTGATATACAGCCGATATTCTCAAATTAGCCAACTTATTGTTGATCATAAATATTTTCCAACTTAATATAAATTAGAAACTAAAACATATTGCAGTTAACACGAAAACTTAATAAAAGAATATTCTAAATCTTTTTTTAATGTTTTTTTCACTTACATAACAAAATTCAAAATGAGTTAATTGAAAACGGAAACAATTTGTTGAAAAGTTAAACGATTTGCTTTTTACTCTCTTCAAAAATCAAGCTGTAGGATTTAACATCAAGTATCGGGGAAATTTTATATTTGAAACAGAAACATTTTGAACGCAAAATAATATTTTTTATTAAAAAATTTTAACATAAATGTGATTTTTTTCTTTTTCATTTTTTAGCCTATTGCGCAGTTTAAGGTGAACTAAATTAAAACTAGAAAAGATTAATTCTGTAGAACCTGTAAAATAACTAATTATCTAAACTAGTTTATCATTTAATGGTTGTTCTGAGGTAACATTGTTTTGCATTTAAAATTCAGCTTCAAAGATAAATCTTTGATTTTTTTTTCGGCTAAAAATATCACTACCAGAGCCAAAAGTTCTTTTCTCTCTACAAAGACTCGATCAATAATAGCTGAAAAATTAATTTTACACTTGTTTTGACTGAAAATATTAAAACTATGATTTTTGAAAATAAATATAGAGTATATGTAAATATCAAATTTCATAATATTTTGAAAGTAGATATCGGACAGTATGATATATATCACCAAAACTGCGAATAAACATTGATTAAATGGAAAAACAAACATATGTTTGTTATGCCTGTATCGGTGTTCGGTGGGATGGTTCACTTAAATACAAAAACTCCAACCATATTACAGGAACTATTCTTTATTTAAAAGCATCCTTTAAAAGGTGATTCAGTTAGATAAAAATGGGAGAGAGAGACCCCCATAATACATGGGACGCCGAAGCGCCTTTTCTTTTTAGACAACTTTGCATCTCGAAAGCTGAAACAGAAGTGAAGTTTTTGCACGAAGTCAAGAAATCTTGGCGCTGCACAGAATCGCCAATTTACAAACTTTTGGTGACTGCGCGAAAGTGAACAAAGGCTTTTGGCGATAAACATTACCGCAAAAATGTGGTGACACTACCGGACGGGTGAGGCCGAGATTGCAAGTAAGCGCTTCTAATTAGGATGAGAAAAGTAACAGACCAACCGAAATTGTTTACATTAGAGATAGGCCTTTGCCCAACTAACTGTTACATGAAATTGCAGACTGCAGATTGCTCGATGAGAAAAATGCAGAAAATCCAGGACATGTGGCTTTTAGCTCGACCACAAAACACGAAAAATACATGTTTCCCATAAGATTCGTTCATTTTTACTTTTTATTGTTAATACATATTCAACGTTCACGTATAAGTAGAGATAAAAATTTCTTATCAATGTGGCGCGCAAAAATCCGATGCAATTAAATGCAGACCTTGATACCAGCAGCTGCGAATCTCATTTTTTATTTTATTTTTTTTTTTGCACAAGCAGCGGTAACGGGTAGATACTGATTAAAATAAGAAAGGGAAAAAAGGAAATGAATATTTGAGCGCTTTAAATTAAAGATGTTTTTAGAAAGGAGAAAGAAAACCACTTTAATAAAATCTGGATGGTTTTGAGAAATGAATTTAATCACATATTTCATTATAGGAAAGAGGGGGGGGGGGGAAGGATAATATAATCTAAAAGTAAGAAAGTTACGTTTTAAATTAATTTTGAATAAAAATGATAGCTATGGGACAGAAACGCTGTCACATAACTCACCCCCACAACAGAAGAAAGCTGAAACGTGTATGTTGCAGCTTTACATCTACATAAAATTCTTTGTCCACCTTCGCACCTACAGAATATGTACCATGACAAAATAAGTAAAATTAACTATTTAAGTTGATATCTACCAAGAAACCTATATTAACTTGTCTGTGAAACTATTACCCGTTAGCTCCTGTAAAATATTTTATACAACTCTAAGTAAGTAGAGAAAAAAAAATATTTGCTTGCTTTCAAAACAATTCACAAGATTTGTGTTATGTCCATGACTGAGTGCTCATAATATTCAAAATAATCTTTTTTTAATTAAATATTCCACAATATAAAAGGGCCACATTAGTTGATAACACAGGATCCTATATTTAATTTTTTTTGTGGCATTGTGTTTGTGGCGCTGGTACCAGCATTTTAGTCATGTATCTATTCATATAGAGGAGCATTTACTGTATTTACGACTTCTCAAAAATTTGATCTTACATGAGATCATATTAAATAAATGCAAGCAAATAAAAACAAAGGACAAAAACACACCAGTAAAAAAAAATTTGCTACTTTAAGGAAAGATGAATTCTTTCATAAAATTGAAGCTTATTTGTATTATCTTAGGTTGCTTCATTACTGGAATAAGAAACTTACAAAAATTTATGCATAACGCACACGACTACCAGAGACAAAAAAAATGTGCAAGCTGAACGCGCTCAAACAAGTGTAGCCCTAAATATTGAAATTTTGTGAATTCTAGTGGCATCAGCTTATGGCTTCTGCCTTAAATAATAAGGGGTAGTTTTTTAGATTCCTGCAATTAACTAAGCCCCCGGTTTCAAAAAAAATCACAGTATGTTATAATTTAGCATTTTATGAATTTTTACACTGCCATCCTGACTTTCCGTGTATTGATCAAAATTTAACCCCTGGCAAACTTATAAAAAAAATTACTAAGAAATTGCATACAATTTTATCTAGTGTAACAAGATATCTTACTCGATCTGCCACCTCCAAGTAAGAAGTATCCAATGAAAGTGTAAAAAAATGTTACATGTTAAAAGTAACAAATTCGAAATGCATGTGTAGTTTAATATGTCATGTGACGGATAACTCCTAGAAACATTAAAATCTTTGTATAGAGACAAAGTGATGATGCCATTGATATGTTCTGACACTATGAAAACACAAAAAAACTTGTTAAAAAGGAAAGGTATTTTAATATTGAAACATGGTGTAAAATTTAAAAGATAGAAAAGTAAAAGGAGAAACTGTATGTGTGTGGAGGGAGGGGGGGGGGAATCCCAAACTCATAAACTACCTGAAATAAACACATGAACAAAAGTGTACGCCAGCATCAGAACGTGTAAGTAAACACATGAACAAATTGTATAATATCACATGAACTCTATGTATTAATGTCTCAATGAACTAAAATTGTAATGTATTTGCCAACAAAATAAACAGACAGTATATGTGTAATAACCCAAGACACTTGCATACGAGTGATATTCAATTACATAATTAATGAGTTATCATCAAAATGTAATGAATAAGGGTTAATAAAACAAATGAACTACTTGTAATGTGTGTGTAAACTCTGGTTAAACTCTAAACCAGCCAGTGTGTACAACTCAATGAACTACTTGTAAGAAAAAAAAAACAAAAAGAAATACTGCTGAATAAATCGCTAGTAAAGTACAATGTGTAAAAGCAAATGAACAAAAAATGTAAATCAACACATGAACTAGTGTAATGTATGTATAAGAATGTACCAAAATGTATTAAAAAAAACAACTGTTGTGAAACACAAACAAATATCCAACATATGAACTACATGTGAAAGAAAACTGTTGAATAAGTGGTTGACTAAGGGTTAAAAAGAAAAAAAAGCTGCATCTGCCAAATTCATTACTGTCTTAAGTTAACAGAAGCGTGCATAAAATGTATAACTCTACGCAAAAAATTGTAAAAGTTATGCAAGCCAAACATGTTCCAAGAACGAATGAAAGGGGGAAAAAAACATATAAATAGCCAAAAATAACAAGCAATGTACCTTATGTGGTATGAATGTATGTATCCGTCACAAGACAACTGTGAGACTTGAACTCGCAAATTAAAAAAAATTTAAATCTGAAGAGAGAGAAAAAAATGCCAAAGATTTAGTTTAATGACTATATGTGAATAGCCCTTTAACAAAAATAAAGTGTACCTAACAGCTCACATTATGCATGTGACTACCTTTTATAAGAAAACACTTACCGATATCAAATATCATGTCAGTTATAATAAAAAAAATACCTTATGTTCTAACTAAAATAGCAACGAGTCACCAGCCGCGCGTAAACAATGAAATTTAACAGTACATTAGCTGCATGTGTAAAAATGTACACCCGGTTAATTATCCCTTGCCTAAAACTTTAAGATGACTGTGTGAACAATGTACAATAATTACATTATGTTATCATTTCTGCAAAACTTTTAACACACGGACAAAAAAAAAACACTTGACATTAAAAGACAGTCTATCTAAAAACAACTACGAAGTTGTGAATGCAGTGAAAAAAAATGCAATTTTTAAGCTAAACACAAATGATGCTAAAAGAAACCTATACATGCACAGACGGTAATGAATGTCCTTAACCATGGTGAGTATTAATTGAAATATAACAAAATTCAGCAAAACTGAACGAGTCAATGTGTGTGTGTGTGTGTGAAGTACCAGGCCAAACATGACATCACAAACCATGTGCATGAGAGGGGAAAAAACATGTGTGATTAATACCTAACAATGCTATCTGCCCATAGCAAGTTAGAAGTAAAAGTGTAAACTAGTGTAAAAGTGGTATACATAATCAGCATTAGGAAACAATTACAGGTGAAATTTTAGCAATCTAAAAATAATTTCTAAAATGTAAACGCTACTCCAATTGTAAAATTAATATTAGTGTAACTCCATCAATCATGTTAGGAAACATATCCGATCCCTGATTAAGCTAGCGGCCAACTTGCTTAACCATAGATCGAAATATACACCTCAGACATTTTTCTATCCCATGGAAAATAGCGCAATGACTGAAGTATCCAACATAAAGCATGACAAAAGTACAAGCAATCAAACTTACACACACACACAAAAAAAAACAACAACAATGTATTAATGTGAATGCATGTCATTGAGAAACATAAAAAAATAACTGTTTAAAACTATACGTCAAACCTATGTTGTACATCTTATGTATTTTGCAAAAGCAAACGAGAGCCAACAGGGAAAAAAAATATTTTTGTAACCATGACATGATGACTCGAGCTATGTAATATGCCTAAAGAAAATGTATGCCAGGATAAACTAATCTAAGCTTACTAAATATTTTGCCAAAGTTCACAATCCAAGAAAATATTTATGTGAAAGATAAATAATCTAATATTTTTTTTTAACTTATGATTACGCCAACTGTATGTAAATTTCTAATCAAGTGCCCACATCTAACTGAGAAAAAAAATGCTATGCTCACCTCCTCTATACTTATTTTAAGTTGCCACGAATATGCAAATCCAACATATTTCACATTACTCTTAATCAGTGCAAAAAAAAATATAATAAAGTCATAAAACATAAAACCTTCTGCATAGATATATATATATATATATATTAACTCTAAAAAGAAATTTCAAAAGTGTGTCCCAGGTCTAATAGTGTAAAGGGTATTCAAAAGCAAGTCATTTACAATCTAAGATAAATATATCTATAGACTTTTTTTTATCACCACCTTTAAGAAAGGCTGAATGACAACATCTTAACTAATAATAAAAAAACATCTAATAATCCCCAGAAAACGACTCATAAAAGACACTATACTGAATAAGTTGCAATATGACACAACATATTATTTAAATCATACCATTAACAGACAGCATACGAGCCAGCGTATTTATGTGCAACAAATGATAAAACAACAGAGAAGCAACTTCAAGGCCTGGAGATAAAATAAAAGGAATATATTATCTCTGAAGTGCGTCAATGTGTCAATGCAAGATACTCAGGAAGTTTATAATATGAATCAAATGCAACAAACTTAAAAAAAATTGCTACCCTTTTTTTTATCCCCTTAGAAATGCATCCCAATTATTCATAAATTTTACTTTACACATCAACTGCCGATCTGTAAGTAACAACTTATATTTTTAAAAGCAGATGAAATATTACCTAACATATTAAATATTCATAACAGAGATAAATACAAATACATCTCTTTTCAATCAAAATAGAAATTAAATTAAAAACATAAACACACTTTTCGTTAAAAATATGTCATTCATAACTATAATTAAAAGCAACAAAATGTGCAACAGATAAATTAGCTAAATTTTAAAAGGCTATTGTTTGTCCAATAGCGACAAGGAATGCAAGCGTAATATCTTTCAAGATAAATGTTAACCCAGAAAATCCTTGTCATGCATGAAAATAAAGAATCTTTAAACATCCATAAAATAAATGAACTTAAATAGCACTTACTTTTTAAACATTAACATGCAAAGAGCAGCTTAGAATTATAGCTGCAAGTATAACGATTTTAAAAAAATAATTTTTCTTTATAAAGCCGATATCTTCTCTCTTCCGGCTATTACCTTTTATAAGCAGTCTTAATAAAAACAATATGGAATAGTATGGAGTAATAAGATTTTAAACAAGTATGACTCTAGAAACATTTATCATAGCATGAAAAGAGATGAAACTGAAAAAAAATATATAAAAGGAAAATACTGTATTAATTAAAATTAAGATTTTAAAAAGGAGAAAAAATGTTCATGTTGAAATTTGTAGTGTATTCTTAATTTTTTTAACACTACATAAAAATGCACTTTTTAACTGTAGTAATTAACACAACTAGTGTCACACTAAGTTCACTTTGAGATATTCATATAAGTCATAGAAAAGCACATACTTTTTAAATGATGCGTCCCTCATATTTTAAGTGAGAAACACTTTTTTTTTTTAGATTTCCTTGCGTAAAAACACATTTTGAAAAGAAAAAAAAATTCTATCACAAAGGCAATATTCGGAATGAAGCACGATGAATTTTTGACATTGTCAGGTGCACTTTTTTGTAGGAATCACTAGATTTAACTCTTTTTTCTTTTTTTTTTGCTTTTCGCAAACAACCATAAATGATGTGTGATGAATGTGGACATTAACAGATGCCCTTGTTTTGTCGAGAACACTGGTGCCTAACTATTACTCTTTTTTTTGTGTTGACACATTTTTTTGAAGAAAACACAGATCACCTGTAAAAACTCGAATCACAGATATCGCACATCTAGAAGACTCCAGGAGAGATTGAGCACAGCACTGAGTAGTAAGCAGTCTTGAATTAAAAAAAACACAGCGTCGCGCATCACAGGCACGTCAAACAGGCAACCATGGCTTGTCGCTTAAGTGGAGAGGTGATGACATACTCTTGATTCCAACATCACTAGACACAGAGACAGGAACTGGCAGGGAACTTTAAGAAGACAACTGTCCTTTTAATATCTAACTAGAATTCGTCGAAAGCCGAGCATACATTCATTTCAAAAGTGGGGCGGGGGGATTTCTCTCTCTCAACTATATATATATTTTTTTAGGTTGGACAAAATACCGGCCGATGGGCCAATTTTTATGTATCGGTGTTCGGTGGGATGGTTCACTTAAATACAAAAACTCCAACCATATTACAGGAACTAATTCTTTATTTAAAAGCATCCTTTAAAAGGTGATTCAGTTAGATAAAAATGGGAGAGAGAGACCCCCATAATACATGGGACGCCGAAGCGCCTTTTCTTTTTAGACAACTTTACATCTCGAAAGCTGAAACAGAAGTGAAGTTTTTGCACGAAGTCAAGAAATCTTGGCGTTGCACAGAATCGCCAATTTACAAACTTTTGGTGACTGCGCGAAAGTGAACAAAGGCTTTTGGCGATAAACATTACCGCAAAAATGTGGTGACACTACCGGACGGGTGAGGCCGAGATTGCAAGTAAGCGCTTCTAATTAGGATGAGAAAAGTAACAGACAAACCGAAATTGTTTACACTAGAGATAGGCCTTTGCCCAACTAACTGTTACATGAAATTGCAGGCTGCAGATTGCTCGATGAGAAAAATGCAGAAAATCCAGGACATCTGACTTTTAGCTCGACCACAAAACACGAAAAATACATGCTTCCCATAAGATTCGTTCATTTTTACTTTTTATTGTTAATACATATTCAACGTTCACGTATAAGTAGAGATAAAAATTTCTTATCAATGTGGCGCGCAAAAATCGGATGCAATTAAATGCAGACCTTGATACCAGCAGCTGCGAATCTCATTTTTTATTTATTTATTTTTTTGCACAAGCAGCGGTAACGGGTAGATACTGATTAAAATAAGAAAGGGAAAAAAGGACATGAATATTTGAGCGCTTTGAATTAAAGATGTTTTTAGAAAGAAGAAAGAAAACCACTTTAATAAAATCTGGATGGTTTTGAGAAATGAATTTAATCACATATTTCATTATAGGAAAGAGGGGAAGGGGAGGATAATATAATCTAAAAGTAAGAAAGTTATGTTTTAAATTAATTTTGAATAAAAATGATAGATATGGGACAGAAACGCTGTCACAATGCCTGTAGTTTTACATTTGTTCCTTTTCTGGTGAAATAAAGAGCTCTGCAAAACTTCATCAGTATTTGATTAACCCTTCACTGCACCAGGTGCAATATCTGGCACGTAACTAAAAACAGTATAATTTTCATTATGTGCCATAAATTTGGCTAATATGATCACTGCAACTGATCAAGAGCAATCCAAAGAATGAAATAACACATATTTTGTCCATGTCAGATGGCTGCATTAGATATAAAATTAGAATTTGTTCTACGGAAACAAAAAAAAATATTCGATCAAACTATTAAGGTATAATTTACTTTCATTATTTTTACTGAATACTTAAAAATATTAATATAAAAAAGTTGCAGAGTGTTAAGCAGATAAGATTAATTAATTTAAGCTTATTTATTTGCAAAATATAGCAATACAATATCTTAAAATCCAAAATCTGTACACACCATAAAATATCAAATTTTGAAATTTTAATTTTTTTTTACTATTTTTCCCATTATTAGACCGATATATAGATTTCAAAAATAATTTTTTATAAAAATAGAAAAATTCGTGCAGTGAAGGGTTAAAATCAAACTGTTTGGTGAAAGAATTTTTCAATATCAGCGCATCAATTATAAAACTGTAAAAAAATAATTTTGTTGAAAGCTAATCGGAATTACAAAAAAAAAAGGAAAAGAAAAGAAGAAATTTTATTAGCATGTTCTGTTGTTATTCGTATCCACATTGCCATTCATTTATATCTTCCTTATTCAAAAGCTTCGCAAAGCACTACTTGTATAGAAAGATGCCAACGAGAAACAATACTAACTTTTCAATAACATCTAATTTTTAGATATATTTTGATTCTTTATTAAATTTTAACTTCGGAAATCAGTTGGGAAGTCAGTTGATGGGAATGTTTAAAAATTATGCAGATGTAAATTTTTAATCACCCCCCCCCCCCCCTTATAAAATTTATTTGTACCAGTGATATAAAAATTTGAACAGAAATCACTTTTTAGCAGCGTTAAAAAGGTGAATACAAAAATACAACCATTTCACCCAATAGTTTTCGAGTTATGTTTAAAAAAAACTGCACGCATTGTAGATTATTTTGCACGTAATTAAAATAAATTTTACATCTGCATAATTCCTGAAATAGTTCTTCAAATGACTTTCCAATGGGTTGTTCCGAATGAGTTACCTCTTCTGTTCAAAAGGTAAACTGACTGAAGAATATGAATATGATTTCAAAAATGTATGCTCAAATTGAAAATTTCAAAATTGTGTCAAAATATACTTCATTATATATATTCTCTGAATGATGATAATCAGCAGGATTATTCTAAAATGTTATCTTAATAACAGAAAAATTACAGTTTTTATTACACAAATAAAGGTCTGAAATTCAGAATCGACCATCCTTATGAAAATTTTTAGATTTTATATCATGGACTTTCATTGAACTATTCAAATTAAAAAAGTCCTGAAACTAAAAATAAAGCTTATATCTCAGACGGAAGAATATGAATTATTTAATTCAATGGGATGATTTTTTTAAGGTCCATAATCTGATTTAATACAATTTATACAATCTGGTAGAACTCCATCAAAGCTTGCTATTTTGACGAGAAATTCTAAATTTGTCTAACCAAAAATTTTTCCAAGGTTAAATATTATTATTTACATGGGGTACAAATCAATGCTATCAGATTTTTATGTTGTGATCACATGGTATTCAGAACTATTTTTTATCTAATCATGTGCACTGGGAATGAATGGGACATTAGTGACTAATATATTCAAGAAAGTTAAAGGTTATAAAATTATTCTAACCATAAATATTATATCTTGAATAATAGACCGATAAATTTAATAAATAATAAAGGTAATTATTAAATAGCATGGAAACAAAGACATTTGGTTTTAGCATCATTGTATATGATATCCATAAAAGAATGTCCCAGTTTCAATGGTATATTATAACAGTGTAATTTAGACTATTTACAACAAATCATTCATCCAATTGAAGGTAAACTAACCTAGTTTTCCTTACAAATGTTCAATAGGTGTCCCTTTAATTATACGACACACATCCACGGGATGACCAAAAGTGTCTCTATAGGTTGTTGAATGTGTCAGAACATCTTACCTGCGTAGTCCTAAGAAATCTGTTTGGAAAGTAAGTCTTGAACTTCAGTTGCCTGACCGTGTCTACATTCTGACACTACCTAATGATTACCCACAGTTGAGACAGAGAATTGAAGAAGCTATTTACTTACATTACTCCAGACTTGTTAACCGAAGTGTCGGAAGAATTGGACTTTAGGTTGGATGTGTGCCGTATAATAAAGGTACACCTACTGAACATTTTAAAGAAAAAATAGGTTAGTATACCTTCAATTTGATGTACGATTAGTTGTAAATAGTCTAAATTAAATTGTTATAATATACCATTGAAACTGGGACATTCTTTTTTGAACACTCTATATTAAGATTTAGAAATGAATTTTGATAAGCATGTCCATATTTAAATGCACTATAATGAATGGAATAAGGAAACTGTTAACAGTCCAGAAAAGGAAGGCCAGATAATATAGTTTGCCTGTATGAAAAGACAGTCATTGAGAAGAACAATGCTAAATCTTTAGTAAAAAGGACTAGTGATGACATAAAAGGATCTGTAGATGATGAATAGGATTTCAGAGACAAAGAATATGAGACTGGAGAAATAGAGTACAGTAGACTCCCTCAAATCCGCACAGCTTGGGACCAGAGATTGTGCGGATTTTAGAATTTTCTGGATTCCTAGTCATTGATTTGTTTACATTTTTGAAACATTAATTTGATTGGTAGTTAAGCAAGGGAAATTATAATGAATGCTTACAATAAAGTGAAACATTAAAATAAGTAAAATATTAAAATAATTTATTAGTTTAAACGTAAGTAATTATTAAAATAATTATGTAAAATAAAAATTTAGAACAATGTTAAATTATTACTGATGAAATCGATTCCAAAAGTCCTATGCTGCCATTTAGTGGTAAAGCGATCATAAGATCGATACATCATGATATAGATATGCTAATTTATATCAAAATCAAAAGTAATGTAAATTTATTTAGTAATAAATCAGCTGTAATAACCAAAAGAGATTGATTAACAAAAAAATTAGTAAAAAAAAAATTGCGGTAGTTGCTGATTTCGGCGCCATCTTGAATTTTGTTCCTGCAACTTAACTGTAAATTTCATTGTTTACAACTAAAAAAATGCGCCGATTTTAGGGTCGAGGATTTGAGGGAGTCTACTGTACTAGAGCCTCACTTTTGATATATAAAAATGAGGAAACATTTTCCATTAAGTAAAATAAATTTCACTTAATAAGTTACAAGAGAAATTTTTTTTTCATGTTGCTAGGTACCACTAATTCAAAGAGAATAGGGAAAAGTCAAATAATAATAATTAAAAAAAACTGTTTTATTATTCAAACATATGTTAATTTTGAAAGACATTGGTATAAAAGTAACCAATGGAGGAATGCTTGTAGGACTTCAAAAGCATCATATTACCACACGTACGTTTGAATTTAAAATTGAAAAATAAAAATATATTGTAAAAGAGTTGAATCGAAATGCAAACTACGCTTATACAACTTTCAATCAAAGTGAACAATATGCAATAACAATAAAAACTTTTGAAAATCTGAAAATGAATAAATATACGTTGTAATATTATTTTATGTTATTTGGCAATTAATATTAAAAAATTTAAATCTTGATTTTTATAAAAACATGAGATGAAGTTTTTATTGTGAATTATTTTGTGAGCCATTCAACCACAGACTAGGGCTGAACAGAACATGCTTAACGTTTTAGAAAAATATTGTTATAAATTAGTGTAATTTGAGAAATGATGTTGCTTTCAATGTTATCGTCAGGGAATTAAGATTCTAAACATGAAATATGTCTTGTTCATGCCTACTCTCCTCCCATTTTGCATCATATCTAAAAAGTATAAAATATTTTTTGTATTTATTAAGAATAGAGTAAAAACTAATTTAAAAATTCAGCTTGTTACAAAAATGCTTACCAAATTAAGATTTCCAAAATCAGGATATCAAGATTTATCATTATCATTGCTTTAACCAGGGTCTGCAAATTACTAATGTTTTCTTCAATAACATTTTAATTATTTTGAGATTATATTAGATAGTAGAGATTTTATTTATTTGCTGTTCCTTTTTTATTATATTCAGTTTGAAATTTAATTGCACTTACATTATAAAAGAGTAATTGAAAAAATATGCACCACTAATATAAACCAATGGACAATAAAATCAACCTTTTTAATGAATAAACTGACTAAAACAAAATGGTAATCAAGCTTTAAAAAAAGAAAATATGTTACATCCTTTCCTCTAGTTAAAAAAAAAAACAAAAATATTATCTACTTAAAACAATTAGCTTACTAATACAAGAAATGACAGCAGAGAACAAATTATGAATTTATATACAAACAACATATGAACTTATGAAAAATACACAAACATGAAAGTTAAATTGTTGGGAACATATACAAAGATATATACAACATTCAGATTAGGAACACAGATTGTTATTCCATAATAAAGTCTTTGAGCGTAGAGGGTTGTCTGACTAATCGCCCTCTTCGTGACATTTGAGGCACTGCATTTTGTTGATTATCATCCTTTATAATTGGCACTGGGTACTCATTTGTTTCAGGCTTATCTCTTTTTTCCTCACTGATTAAATCATCATACACAGTATTAAACCTTACAGAAGTTTTTGATGGTCTGATATGCCTTCTGTTTCTTCGAATGACTTTACCATTAACATTCCTCATAATATAAGACCTTGGAGCTTTATGTTTTGAAATTATTTGCCCTTGATCCCACTGCCCAGTCTTAAAATTAAATAACAATACATTAGCTCCAGATTTTAATTCTGACAATGTCTGTGCAGTCCTGTGATAATAGAATTTTTGTCTAGCTTGTCGTGCACAAAGTTTAGAAATTGGTCTACATATTTTAGGTTCTAATAATTTACTACTGATAGGCAGTTTCGTTCTTAGTCTTCTGTTGAATAAAAGCTGCGCAGGCGATAGATCTAATCCACTTATTGGAGTATTGCGGTATTTCATTAAGCCTATATTTATATCTTTTACTTTGCGTAAAATATTCTTAACAATTCCTACTGCTTTTTCCGCCATCCCATTACTTTGGGGAAATCTGGGACTGCTAAAGTTTAACTCAAAATCCCACTCATTAGCAAAATTAATAAACAAATGACTATTAAAGGGATTATTATCACATACCATCTCATTTGGAATACCATATCGGGCAAAAGTATATTTTAATTTGGGAATAATTTCATTTGCTGTTTTATCTTTTAGCATAAAGCATTCCATCCACTTAGAATAATAATCAACTATTACCAGGTAATTTTGATTTGAAAATTGCATACATCAGCTGCAATTCTTTCGAATGGCTTATTAGGGATCTCATGGGGTATGAGTGGTTCTTTAGAATTTTGCCTTCTGAATTTTTCACAAATTTGGCATTTATTAACCAATTCCTCAATATTTTTAGTCATACCAGGATAGTAAAAGATTTCACGAGCTCTGTTTTTGCACTTTTCAATTCCAAAGTGGGCCTCATGTATCAAACCAAGCATCTCTTGTCTTAATGTTTTTGGCGCAATTAATTTGTTGTTATAAAACACTAATCCTTCATTTACATATATTAAATCTTTTATTTTAAGATAATGTTTAAGCTCATTTGATAATATTTTTTTTTTATTTTTAGGCCAGGAATCTCTACAAAACTCAATAATTTTACTGAGATTTTCATCATTTTGTGTTTCAGTTTGAAATCGATTGAATCTTTTCTCACTTAAAGGGAGAGTTTTTCTAATACTATGTATTACATTTAACATGTCGGGATCATCTTTATTCTCAATTTTCAAATAAGCCCTAGAGAGAGTGTCAGCCAGATATAATTCACTACCTGGAACATACTGAATCGCGAAATCATATTTTACTAATTTTAAAATCATTTTTTGCATTCTTGATGAGATTTTGGATAATGGTTTATTTACAATGGACACTAATGGTTTATGGTCGGTTTCAACCTTAATTTTATGCCCATACACAAAGTTGTGATATTTCCCAAAAGCAAATGTTATAGCTAATAACTCCTTTTCAATCTGGGCATAATTTTTTTCATTTTCCGTCAAGCTTCTAGAAGCAAAGGAGACTGGCTGTCCTAACTGCATTAAACAAGCCCCAAGCCCATCTTTAGAGCTATCACATTGCAAAACAATTTCTTCCTGTGGATTGAAAACTTTTAATACAGGACTTTTGCTCAGAGTTTCCTTAATTTTTTAAAGGCATTTTCTTGCTGATCGGACCATATAAACTCGACATTAAGTTTTAATAAATCTCTTAGAGGATCTGTTAATTCAGAAGTCTTAAGCATAAATTTTGAAACATAGTTAATCATCCCTAAAAACCTTCTAATGTCAGATTTATTTTGAGGTGTGGGCATTTCCATTATTGCCTTAACATGGGATGGGTCTGCTTTTATTCCCCCGTTTGATATAATGTATCAAAAATACTTAACCTCTTCTGTCTTAAATTGAAATTTGTCCCTATTACGTTTGATATTGTTCTCCCTAGCCCTTTCCAGAACTTTTACGAGAACTTCATCATGCTCTTTCCCATCCTTTCCTGACACTATAATATCATCAAGATATAATTCCACCCCTTCTATGTCACCAAATAATTGTTGATTTTTCTTCATGAAGACCTCGGGTGCTGATGCCAGCCCAAAAGACATTCTTAGAAATTTGAAACGGCCAAAGGTGAATTAAATGTGCAGAGATCTGAGCTATTCTCATCCAAAGGGATTTGCCAGAACCCATCTTTCAGATCCAAAACTGAGAATACTCTTTTCCCCTCTAATCTGCTTATGATATCATCAGGTGTTGGAATCACGTGATTGTCTCTTTTTAACACCCTATTTAAATCTCTGGGATCTAGACATATTCGTAAATCTCCATTTGCTTTTTCCACTACAACAAGACTCTGAACCCAATCTGTTGGTTTATTTACTTTATTAATTATCCCCCTCTTTTCTAATGATTGTAATATTAGCTTTAATTTATGGTTAATTGCCTGGGGAATTCGTCTAGGGGGGGGGGGGGGTGTACTACAGGACGAGCATTTTGTTTCAATTCAATTTTGTATGGTTCACCAGGGAATTTACCTAAGCCATTAAAAACATCATTATATGAATCAATAATATTTTGCTTTTCAGATTTCACAGAATCAATTTTTTGTATTAAATGCAACTTCCTACAAGTTTGTAATCCTAGGATAGGGTTACATTCATGCTCAACAACAATAAATTCAATTGGTATACAATCACTAGAATCTATATTACAATTTAAGATTACTTTACCAGTAGGTTTAATTTGATAATTGCCAAATGATAACAATACAGTATCAGTAGGTTCAATTTTATTATTTACATTCAACATTTTAAACTTATTTAAAGGAAGAATATTAGTCTCAGCCCCTGTATCCAATTTAAATACTACTTCAATACCATTAATAAAAATACTCTTAAGCCAAGATTTTGAGGTACTTACCAAATTGTTAATTTCCACCATCTCAACATATAAATCATCATTATCATTAATAACTTCATGTATTTTCTTACTTTTAGATAATCTGCATCCAACTGCAAAATGATTTTTCTGTTTACAAACTATGCAAGTCTTACCAAATGCAGGACATTCTGCCCTTCTGTGCTTTCTTCCACACTTGAGACAGTCATATATATCAGTTTTAATGTTCGACTTCTTTAAAGTTCGAGAGTTTTTATCTTTAGCACTAGTAATAATAGGTTTATTCTTACGAACTATGTCCACAGAAGCACGAGAAGCTGTAGGTCCATTAATCGATTGCAAATGTTGTTTACTTAACTCCGTCGTTCTTACGAACTCTGCAGCCTTTTGAAGAGTCAGATCCGGCTCCCTGAGTAGTCGCTCTTGAAGTCCGACATCTCGAATGCCTAGCACAACACGAACTCGGATTAGGCTTTCCTCCTGCTCGCCGAATTCACATGTCGCTGCCAGGGTCTATAGATCCGTAATGAAGTTGTCGATGGATTGACCTTCCTGCTGGATACTGGAAAAGAACTTATATCTCTCGAAAACTACACTTCGTCTTGGAGTACAATAGGCTTCGAATTTCTGCATAACCACTTCATACTTGTCCACTTCATTTGCTTCGAATTTGAACGTATTATACACATTCATACCTTCATCGCCCAATAAATTCAGGAGAATCGCAATTTTATTTTTATCTAACTTTTCAGTCCTTTCGGTTGCAATCATAAAGTTGTTAAACTTTTGTCTCCATTTCTTCCAATTCTCGGCGACGTTGCCGGACGTAAGGTTAAATTTGGCAGGTGGCTTGAACAATTCCATATTAGCACGTTAAGTTCAATCTTGATGCATCAAAGTTTCTGACACCATATAAAATATAATACTTAAGTATTTCGTTAGTTGAACCTCTGTTCATATTAGACTATTAATTATTAATAGTATTAAGACAATCATTCTTAAATAATTAGATAAAGACATACATTACAGTCACAGTTACATTATGTTACAGTCCAGAAGACTTAGCTGATTGTGACCCTGGTACTTTGTCCTTTTCCCGATGACTAACTGCGGCCAACCGAGACCTTAGATTGTATCAGATTCATCTGAAAACTTAAAAGAAATAGCTGGTTTCATCATAAAATCATACATACCAGTGTAACTTGCCATAAAATAGGCAACTATTTTACTGAACGGACCAAAACATGTATTTCAAGCAATCCAAACATCACGCTATTTATCTGACGCATTACTACAAGTTGTCGATCCAGTAATAGAACGAAATGCATTTTTTGCGCACCCAGACAATGTTCTGCAGGCAATGATTGTCGATTAAAGATAACTTATTTGGGATATTGGTTACAGAAGGATCGTAAAAGCAAGACAAACCATCCGAAAGAAGAAGACTGTTAGAAATGTAATGCCACCGAATGGAAACCCTCCTTTCAAGCCTCCGATTATATAGAAATTATTACTTGGAATTCTTGTGCGGTGTATCCTCCCAAAATGCCGCGGGACCTAAGAGAAGATGATGTTAAATCGTTCATCACTTCTAACACTACTCTCCTCAGAGAAATACAAATGATTCCCTGTCACACCGAAACTGTTAAGATGTATGTCATACTTGTGACAGAGACCTCGAATAAAGTATATGGACATAAAGCTAGAGATGGCTATATCCGAGCAACACTGAAGTCTAAATCGGTTATGCCTCGTTTCTTCAAAAAATCAGACTTTAAATGTGTAGTAAATATGAAAAAGAAAACGTAAAAAACACAGAAAGCCAAAGTAAATAATTGCAAATATAATGTAAATGCCACACCCAACAATTGGATGGTTGGTTGGGTAGGGTGGAGGTGGGACTCTACGTTCAACCACCTCCACGTGGTGAGTTCTGGGTCGTTTTGTTCTTGCAAAACGGGTGAAGAGTTGCACGGTGAAAATTGCACAAAAATTGCTAAATTTATGTTTTTTCTAAGATGTTGCGAGAACGGAAAAATTAGATTATTGATTAGAATTTATTTTTTTTTTAGGTTATGTAAACCATAAACGGCTAAAGCGTGTTGAATTTTAAAGTTTTAATTAACTTAAAAAAAATAGAGAAAAGGCGCGATTTTTGCAATTTTTCATCAACTTTAAGTACGATTCGCGAATGTAAGATGTTAACCGATTTTTAAAAAAATTATGCCGTATTTCTTTTTATTACAATAGGCAACTTTTCAGCACTAAAGCGTTCCGAAAATAAAAAAATTCTTTTTTTCGACCCACCTTAATATATAGTGAGTGTGTGAGCTAATAGTAGGAATTGAAAAAAAAAGTTTCACATTGATGAGAAATAATTAATTAGTTCGCTTTTAAGCAGCCGGGTTTTTTAAATTTTTTTTTATTTTATGTATGTTTTCTGTGGAGGCTTCGTATAAGTGTCGAGGGGATGCGAGTGGGGATAAGTGTGGGTTCTTAATGGCTGACGGAAGGAGCTGTGTGTAGCTAAATAAACCTAGAACTCAATTATTTTCCTTCAAATATTTTAGTCTTTAAATCTGGGGAATGCTAAAAGCGCAATTCACAGCTACGTATATGGATTAACAGATCAAAAAAAATTATTATTATTTTTTTTTGTATATCTTATAAGTTCAGCCAGACCGAAATTCTGAAAAAAATGTCAATATTTCTTAACATTATTCTACAATTAAAACTTTTAAGAAGAATATTGCATACATATTTAAGTAAATATTTTAAGGTGAGGTGCAGTAGATTATATGTCCACAATTTATGGAATACGAAATAACACTATTAATGGTCACTTAGAGACAATGGGAACAGTTGCACATCCTGTTTTCTTTCTTTTTGACGATAAATATATCGATGTGGTTGTTGCAATCCTCAGCCTTTGTGGTTGCTTTTTTTCTGCGGGAATGGACTTTATCCATATGTATTTTTTGCGTAATATTTTGTATAATTTATGTGTTTTAAGATGCATATAACATGAATGTGTAAAATATAAAGTTATGTTTTAATTTGACATATATAATAAATGTATAATTATATAGTATTTATTTATAGATTTTTTATTGTGTATTTATATATGTACCTCTCAATACATAATTATACATACACAATGCATACAGGCAATTGAAGGAAGGTGGCCTAAAATGATTCTAGTGGGCAAAACGATCCACATATATTTTCTTGTAGACAGGACGCGCTATCTACCGGGTAACACATAAACTAGCTGTGCCAAGTGAAGATGAAACAATGGCGGTATTCAAGCGATCGCACTGTTATGCATCTGAATGGAATTCTTTAAAAAATTGTGTTTTATAACATTTGTTATAAGGTAAGCATTAACTTTCATGTTTATTTAGATATACAATCTTTCATGCAGAGAAATATAACTTGGTTTGCTTAATGGAGTATATTTTTAGATGTGAATTGCACTTGCTAAGTTTGTATTATATAAGTTATGTTTCTCGGCTTCATCCAGTAATATGACCTAAAATGTGTGGCCATGTTGACGAACAATTTTTTTCTATCATTATGGCAACACTTTCAAACTCTGCATGTGCTCCGCTGTGATGGGTGTTTATCTTATAGCTACCGCCACCAGTCGCACTTTTTGTAAGCTGTCCTCTTTCCCCTTTCTGTTCATTTGTGACCTTGTCCTCTTATGGACACATGTTTACAGTAACTGATGACGGGCTGTTGTATTTTTCAGCTCGAAACACGTCCTGTGTATTGCTCTGATTTTATTATGATTTATAAAAAAATATATTATTTTAATTGTGATTTATCGCCAGCTTTTGGTGTTGTTTCAACTAAAGGATCATTTTGCCCTTTGGTGAGGGTAAAATGATCCTTTGTCCACTTTTTCAAAAGTCTGTTTTTTTTATTACTCAATTTGGGTTTAAAATATTATTGAAATTCGTTTATAATGCAAAATTTAGGGTAAAACATACTAGCAAAGGACGAAAGTTTATTTAAACAGTTATGCTTTTCAGACAAGGTTTCCCCTTAAAGGGATCATTGTAGGCCACCTTCCCCTACACAAAAATAATGCATATTTATATAAACGTATTTATTTTTTAATATGTAACATATAACGTTTATTAAATAAATATATGTCTCCATGTTTTTCCAAAAACTTGAAAAATTTGTTAAGATGATAAAACGTCCTTTTGATGCCATTTTGGATTCCTTCGCCCATCGCGCTGACCAGAACGCAAATTCTAAAATGGAGGGCCAAAATCACAGTCAATTGAAATCCGAGCACCTCATTGGTCATTGAGTCGCGTCCTTTTCAGAGAGCAATCTCTAGCGCTAGGGGAAACGTCGAATACTCCCTTTTCCGAGAAAAAATCATGTATTGAAGCAAATTTTTTTCTGTTTCATTTAAAATAAGCCATCGAAATTAACTCAAGATATTTTGATGACTTTTTATAAAATGTGAATGGAAGATTTCGATTTTAAGCTGTAAATTATTTTAAATAATATGGCAAGTACTTTTTTAGTTAATGAAAATTAAAAATGAAGCTTTTTTTTTCCCTTATGTTACTTTTAAAATCCAAAATAAAACAAATATTCGCACTTTTCTACAGAAAAATTTAATAACTAACTTAGAATACTAAAAACTTTCAAAAATTTTTGCCTAATGGAAAATAATTTTAAAAAATAATGCCAGTTTTTAAACCGATATTAATCATTAAGAATAAACAGAACAAAAAATATTACATGAACAATTTTGTGATAGTATGTACAATAAGTTATTTTGTTTCCTGGTTCATGTATTTAAATCTGGAATTTTTAAATCGATTTTTCACTCACCTCCTGGTAAGCTAAGGTTACAAAAATTATGAAAGCAGGTATGTTTTCGATGACAATATAACATTTTAATATTTTGAGAATTTACTTATAAATTAATATGTTTCCCTAAGGAGGGTCCAGATGATAAATTGCTAAATATTGTTTATGGTTATAATTGTATAAGAGTTACAAGAAGAATGGAATTAATTATGTAACAAATCATTCACTCTAAAATATGCTAATTAGCTGTGAAATATTGATAACAATGAAATATTTTAAATATTAAAATGTAAAAAATAAAATGTAAATAAAATATAAAGAATGTAATATGTATTTTTAAATGCACTTTTATCATTAATTAATTAATTAATTTATGATTTTATGTTTCAAAAAACAATTTAGAAATCTTGAAAGATTTTTTAAACTATGCTTTTTTTTTCTTTTTTGCATATGTTAAAAAAAAAAAATGTGATTTTAAAAATAAATGCACAAGTTCATGCTTTTCTAATCGTAAATTAAACGAAGGAAATTTCCATAATCGAGGTGCACGCCAAATTAACACATTGTAGCGGACTTGAATAGCAGTCATGAAACTAGGCTTGATTAGATAAACATTGAATGTCTATAAAATAATGTTTACCTTTTATGTCCCAAATTATGAATTTATGAAAATTTCATCTTCTAAAGCATATTTTGTGAATTTTTGAAACTACATTAATAAATTTTATACATTTTAATACATTTAATAACTTTTAGAAGGATTTTGCCAAAATTAATTAATTAAATTGAATTTATAGGGATTTTGTGCAATATTTGTAACTCCCCTCAAATCTTTTATTTAAAATCTTTTTTTTAGTATTTTGTAGAATTACAAAATATACAAATATAATTTCTTACAACAGAAATATTTCCGAACAGAAACTTTCGCCCCCCCCCCCTCCCCCAATCTGTCAACGTCAAGAAAGCTGTAAAAGATGCAAAGGCAAAAGAAATTATTATTATTTTTTTTCTTTTGTGCAACCAGTAATGTTTTTTGGAACAAGATAAAGTAAAATAAATATAATTCATTCTAAACAGTATAACTACAAATTGATGTATTAAATAAATTTTATAACAAGTTATTTTAATGGCACTTTAATGTACCATTGGGCATAAAGGGTTAAAAACAGAAAAACTTTTTTACTTTCATATTTATTTTATGGGCAGATAACCTGGAGCTACTTAAAAAAAAGTTTTTTGATTTATTTTTAAGGGTTTTTTTTTTCATTTAATGCTACAGCATTAAATTCTGTATTTTTAAAATTATTTGTGTATTTTTTAATATAATTTTGTTAATTTAAAGTTTCCGATTTAAAGTCTAGAAAAAGGTCCTTTTTTTATAGTTGTTGACTTTTTCTAGAATAATATCTTTTGTGTGTGTGTGTGTATGTGTGTGATTTTATGGATTTAAATGGTATGTGTGTGGGGGAGGGGGGTAGAGGAGAAAATTTATTTAGATTTTTATCATACGGAATTTATAGACAATTTTCAAATTATATACAAGTATTTTTCAATGAAAGCTAAATTTTGATTAAAGAATATTAGTCATGTCATATCATTTAAAAATTGTTACAACTTATAATCTAAATTATTCACTCTCGCTGTATAAAATGTTATCAAAATATCTTAATTGAGTTAATTTCGATTGTTTATTATAAATAAAAGCTAACAAAATAATAAGGTAAATAATCCATAAATGTAAATAAGGTAACAATCGCTTCAAAACTACTTTTCCCCTCACTCCTTTCAAAATTCAAACGGAGAAACAAGTTGGTCATCCTCATCCTTATCTCTCTTAAAACCACGCGACCACACAACCAATGGGGTGGCTGTATTTCACCTGACTGTGATTTTGGCCCTCCATTTTAGAGTTTCACGACCAGAACAGGGTGCGAAATTCTTTCCGAGACATTTACTTATCTGATGACTCATTGAAAAATAAATGATATTTTCAATAAATAAAAGTCATTAATGAAAATCATAATTTTCAGAATTTTGATTTCGGAAACAGAAATTGTATATGAAGCAAGCACTGGTGATCTAAAAATTGAACTTTTCAATGAAGTCAGCACTATTAATGAATAATATGTGTTTGCTTTTACATTATATATTTTAAAATTTGATCTGCTTTCGCTTATAAAAATAAACATGTGCATTAGCCCTTTTAGAATTATTTTAGATGTTATTTATTTATTTTAAGTTTAACACATTTCTTAAATCATGAGTTTAAATTATTGATTGAATTTTAAAATTATTTTTTTATAAAGAAAGTTATATATATACCTATGTTTAGATGTTATAAGCAATGATTTTTCCAAAAAGTTCAGCATTACTGTACGACCGAAATGTCGCTATGCAGAAAGCTGCTCCACAAGGCATTGCCTATAATTACCAATATTACAATTTTATGCGCATGATCACTCTATTTTCGGCATTCGTTATATTTCTTCATCTTTTTGTTTAGAAAAACTGAATTTTGTTACATTAAGATGCTTAATTTCAATAAAGTTTTTAAGAAACTGAATTTCGTTGCATTAAGACGCTTAATTTCAATAAAAGTTTAGAAAAACTGAATTGTCTCAAAACTTTTGCTAAGTAATTTTGCGAATCTCAGAATTCTTTTTAATTATTGCATATGTCTCAATTGTCTAATGTTGCCTTTTGTTGAGCTTTAAAATGGGTACAAATTGTTAATTTACATCACTAAGAAATTTTGCTTACAGTAAAATTTAGGACAGAAAACATATCGTCTCAAAACATTTGCCAGCTACTGTATATGTACTGAATGATTCTGTTATTATGCATTGGGGTCAATGTACTTAAATTGGTGACATTAAGGTCCCATATTCTGAAAACCTATGTTTGTGATTCATATTCAGTTTTTTATGCATTAATAACAATAAATTCGGAAAGTAATTTTAACATCTTACAAATTTTTTTACATTATTCTTTTTGGTGAAGAACATATAAAAACCAGTAGAGCTTTTCTTCACTATTTTCTTTCTGTAAAGTTAAATAATCAAAATTTTAATACAAAATGTATAGCGCGTCCAAAATTTAGTGTGCTTTTTGTTTTATTTTACTGCTTTTATGAGTTAAAAAAAAGTTTTAAGGATTTCGGAATTTTCAACAATAGTGAATATTCAACTATCTATTAACTCAGGCACAAATCTAATGCATTTGTATGGAAAATTTTTAAAAAAGAAAAAAAATATATAAAAAAATTAGTGAACTGCCGTCGTCTTATAATGCATTTGCCTTTGTTTTGTTTCATTTTATTGGACTGGGACACATTTGAGACAATATATTTTTTTTTGAGGGGGGGGGGGGGCTCTTTTATGTTTGTTTAATTTTCACCACATACTTAAGCTTTTGCTCTGTGCTTTTAATTTCTTGAATGGGTCAAAAACTAGAGAGAGCGCATAAAAGCGAAACTTCAAAAAAACTGTCTGCAAGGGAAAAATAAAGAAAAATACACAGTCGAAGATGTTCGATATGAACACAGCTAAAATGAGTACATGTTTAGAATAAACAATTTGCAAATTAAAAATGGTTCATTATTTGAATTATATTCAGAATTTCATATTTTTTACGAACTACAGAAGCAGGATCATGACTGATCTAAACGAAACATCTGTTCATTTCAGTGTGATTTTCGGCAAGAATTAAAAGAAATCCCTTTCTTATCGAACAGTGTTGTTCTCTTAACGATAATATTTTTAGAGAGAAATTCAAATAATCCTTTTTGTAACATTTATAACTGAGTCATAGAAAGGAAGAAAATGGATAAAAACTTTTATGCGTTTCTTTTTTTAAATATGAATTCCGAGTTAGTATTTTAACAGCCTTTTCATTCCCCTTATTGCGCTATTGAAATGAACTGATTATCTGAAATCAATAGCTTAAAAACTGCAGTGTCTATTGCAATGTTGGCCCAGTTTTTCTTGGGAATTTTAGTATATTGTTAATTTTAGCATTAAGATAACCAGAACAATTAATAGTGTTAATTAGTTTATGTATGCAAGTGTTTTAAGATTTTAATTATTTTCATGGTTATTTATCATGGTTAGTAGAAAACACTGTTTTCAAGAATATTGTATACGGTGAGACACACAGAACACTTGTTTCAAACGTTATCACACCTTTAATTAAAAAAATTTTCTGCTTGTCATTCTATTTTAAAGCGATGCAAATTGCATTGTTGCAAACCTTCCGTTTTTGTCGTGTCATGTAAAAATATTTTGAACCAAAATTGCTATTTAATAAAATGTATCTTGTTTCCATTTGGTACTTATTGCAATTTATTTAATATTAAGTAAAATATCTGGTTCAACGAAATCTGGTGTTGTTATCTCTAAACGATTTCTATATTGCAAATGTCTGTTAGAAGTGAATGTTATAATTTATTGTTTCATGAGGAAAAATTTAAATAATTCATTAAAGAAAAAAAAACTCCCACCGAAGAAAATGCAAAGGAATGTCGTGCAGTTTTGAAAATTTCAAAAAAAAAAGAAGAGAGACCACTTCAAATAATGCTTTTAGTAAGATTTAAAACTGAGTCACGGAAAGGAAATAGCATAGAAAAAAAAACCTTTATGTTTTTTTCTTTAAATCCTGACTCTAGGCTATTTTAACAACCTTTTGATTTCTCTTATTGCATAGTTTAAATGATGAAAGCAATTGTTTGAGAACTGCAATGATTATTGCAATGTTAGCCCAGTTTTCCCACAAAAGGTTATATTGTTAATTTTAGCATTGAGATAACCAGAGCAATTAATGATATTAATTAGTTTACGTATGCAAGTTTTTAAAGATTTTTATTATTTTCTTGGTTATTTTAATACAAGGAGTTTTAAAATTCCCTTGCTTCTCGTATTAAAACAGTTTTACTGTATGTACATAAAAGGTCTTTCTATTGCTTGGACTTTCAAAAATTTTATTAATTGGAATGTTAGGATTTTTTTTTAAGTATTTATTATTTTTTCATATTGCATTAAATGCTTAATATTTTATTCTTGAGAATATCGGCTTTTCTTTTATTCTAAACTTTATTTTTTGAGGGGGACGGAAAACACTTTTAATTAAATAAAAAATTACATAGTGTTTAAATCCTTTAAATTATTGCATTTGAAATTTTTATCTTTCACCCGATAAAGCAGTGACAATTTCAGAATGGCGATCAAGAACACTAATGCAACTGATAATGCATACTTTACTGTTCAGAATTCAAGGGTGCATTTTACTTATTATCTACTACTTATGCCGATAGGGACTAGAAATAATCAGATCAGTTCATTTATTTTACTTTAATATTCAAAATCATAATGAGAGTGTAACGAAAGAAATATATTCGATCTGACTGACAGACACGAGAATTACATAGTTTTAGTACAATATATTTTTCTTAACGATAAATGAAAATTAAAAAAAAAATGGATTTGGATTTTTATTTATTAAAAAGTTCAAAAATACAATAGGTGTAGATTCTTAAAAAATTTCGTCATTTCATGTATTTAATCAAGTATTCTTTAAATGCAATCGTAATTTTTTTTCGCGTGTTATGATTTCATATACAAATAAATAAATTATAGGATTTGATGCCTTTCTTTTTCAAAAAAGGACATTTTTTTCACGTAAGGGGTCACCATTCTGATGCATGCATTATCGAGCAAGAAATTTAACTTTTTATTGGTAGTTTTTATCCTGACACTCTGTATATATATATGAGTGCTTGAGTATTCAGCTAATAATTAAAATGTTGATTGAATGAAATTTCTAGTTTATTATTTTTATACCCTATCTTTGAAATACACTGCTCAAAACAATTAAAGGATATTTGAAGTTTTATATAAAATAAAGATATAAACGAAATTTTTTTTGCCGAAAATAGAAGAAGAGAATCACAAATACAAATTTTTCTGGTTTTCAAACTGTGGAGTATGCAAAGTTTGAGTTCGACGTCAAAAACGTCGCTTCAGCGGCAGCGAATGAAATTTGACTTTCAACTGGATAAAAGAGAATGAAGACAAGGATGATCGGCATTCAGTGATTGCTTTGTTTCAATGAGTACGATGTCTCAGCGAAGTCATTTGACAGATTCAGAAGCTTTGAGAATTGTTGGTAGGTTAGAAGGGGGCCAAACTCAAGCCGAAGTAGCGCAAGCCATTGGAGTGTCACAAAGTGTCATTTCCAGGATCTGGAACCGTTTTTTGGAGAGTGGATGTGCAGGCCGAAGACCAGGGCAAGGTCGTAGATGGGCAACAACGCCCAATGAAGATCGGTATTTAGCATTAACAGCTCGGAGACACCGAACCATGAACGCTACTCTTCTCCAACAATACCTTCGCTCGGCTACAGGCACCACGATTTCAACTCAGACTGTCCGAAACCGGCTCCCTGCTGTAGGTCTGTATGCTCACCGACCGATGGTATGTGTTAGATTAACACCAAGGCATCGTCGCGACCGCAGGGAGTGGGCAACCGAGCATGTCAACTGGAGGAGAAATGAATGGAGCAATATTCTGTTTTCTGACGAGTCCCGTTTTTCTGTGCATCCGGATAATAGGCGTATTTTCATCTGGAGGGACCGTGGCAGTAGGAATAATCCTGCGTTCGTGCACGAAAGTGTCAGATTTGGCGGTGGAGGAGTGTTGGTGTATGGTGGCATCTCCATTGACGGGCACTGACCTCTACATCATTCGAGATGGAGCTCTGACTGGTCGCCGATATAGGGATGAGATCCTCAGACCTATTGTAGTCCCTTACGCTGCAGCAATCGGAGATAACTTCATTTTAATGGACGATAACTGCAGGCCACATCGTGCAAACCTGGTGGAGGATTTCCTTTTCGAGGAAGGAATCGTTCGAATGGAATGGCCAGCGTGTTCTCCAGACATGAATCCAATCGAGCACGGTTGGGACGCTCTAGCAAGACGAGTTTCTGGCCGCCAACAACCCCCACAAACTCTATAAGAACTGGAAAGAGCTCTTCTGGAAGAGTGGGGCAGAATACCCCAACTCGTCATTAATAGCCTCATTGAGTCCATGCCTCAAAGGTGTTCAACGTTGCTGGCCGCCCGTGGAAACCATACCCCCTACTGAAAATGATTTTCTTTGAAGAAAACACCTTTTCTTATTCTTTTTTTCTCATATGCACAAATTGTGTTTTTTTCCTTTAGTACACAAATGCGCAATAAAATGCATTTTTTTCTGCCAAACATGTGTAATTTATTCTCATATAACCTACTATGTCTGTCGACCATGTATCAATCAGCTAAACAGTTTACCAGATACAAAATCCACCTAAAACTGCAATATCCTTTAATTGTTTTGAGCAGTGTACTATTGTTTTCTCAAATCATTCAAATTCTTTTCAGTTCAACACTGAAAAATTCAATGATGAGATTAAGAAGCTTTCAACAAATCTGGATAACTCAACTCAAATTTCCAAACACTGGTGTAACCCAACCCAACCCTCCCAACAGACGAAAAGGAAAAAAAAAAATCTATAAATTTTTGAGAAAATGACATCAACTGAATTAAAAAAATTACCTCCTCTTTCAAAATTGAAAACATCACCTCTGTGATAATAATGCATGATTACATCGACAAATTATTTGTCACTTATATTGAGCTACATTTCCCTAAAGAATCAATCACAAAATACTTTAGAAAAATATTAAGTATTTAATTTGTTGGCTGATATTTACAAAAGTCTGTATCGTTCTTATGCTGACTGTAGCATATTCACGCAACAAGAGCTTAGTAAAAAATAAAAAGTTTAATAAAAATTGCCGTTTAGGTGTTATTGTGCCCCCTCTTGCATACACAAATAATGAATACAACATTTTCCTTGCACCAAAGTAAAAAAATCAAATGTGCCGTCTCTCATAATTTTTCCCTTTTCATGTTTCGCTATATTTTCAATTATTTCTCTTAATTCTTTATATTGCAAGAACTCCGAGCTCAAAAATTATTTACTCAGATGTTATAATGTATGATTTTAAGCATGTAAAATGTGAAAAAATAAAAAATAAAACTAGAAGATTAAATTAAAATTTATTGAAAAAAAGTTGCCTGTTTCCCAACTCCTATATGAGAAAATTACACATTTCTCATAAATATTGTAAATTTTCTAATTTAAAAATGGAAAGCACATAAACTTATCTTTCTGAAAAACTGTTCCTGGATTACTCAAGCCTTTATAATTTAACTAAATTCATAAAGTTTATTTTAGCGAGAACCATGTGAAACTGCTCAGGTAATAAATTAAACTGTGGCAGAAAAAAATTAATTCGCTATCAGCATTTGCTGGAGATTTTATAAACAATTTATATTAACTGTTCTTTTGTAAGATAGCAGCAATCAACAAAATAATCTTTTAACCCGTTCGGGACCATGGGTGCATATATGCATCCTCAAAAAGGGCTTAAAATGATTGAGTTTGATACCAGTAAAAAAGAAAAGTAAAATTGATTTTATTTAATTACGACATTTTTGTGATTTATAAGGTTAAGTCAAATAATTAACAAAAAGTGGTGCCAAACGAATAAAATTCGTGTAAAAGATGCCGGTCCTGAACGGGTTAAAGCTCATTGTGGAAATAACATTGAGAGTTAGGTATCTGGCAGAGATGCACCATGATGACACAACGGTTACTTCAAAATGAAGTCAATTCTAATTCTTAAACTTGTTAAAATACAACTATTGACGAAACATAAAGAACTGAAGCAGAATATTTAACAAAAAATAGTACAAATACAATAGTTTGTAATTATTAGTAAAAATTTAACCTCAGCTGTTTTTTTAGGTTTAAAACAAAAAAAAAAAAGTTATACACAAGCATCGATCAATATCTAATTAGGCAAAAAATACAATTTTTTTTTGTGTTGTGTGGAATAAAAATAGCATTTAAAATTTAATTGTAATAGTGCTTTGGGATATGACATTTGAAAATTCAAAAAATGTAGTTGATATTCTGTGCATAGTGACAATTATTTTATTATGGGAAATTGAACAAAGAAAATAAAAGTAAATAAAAAAATGCATTTCATATAATTTTTTCCCATGCTAGGAGCTCTGCCCCCTACAAGCTACGCTTGCCATCCCCTCGTTCAGACTCTAAAAATACGTTAATTTGATCGGTTTAAAAAAGAATACGGCAGATTGAATTGTCCTATGTATAGTTTTTGTTCCTATAAAACGTTTTTAATGGAATGATTTTGACCAAATTTAACATTAAATGGCTCTTAAAATAATTCTTCGATTTAAAAACTGTGCATTTCAGCGTATTTATCAAGCATTTCTCTACAATACCACCTATTTTCATATTTTTGTAAGCAGTATTTTTCTTAATATTAGTGAAGAAAGACCTCTGGTCACAAAAAAAATCATTTACAGCGGCGGTGACAGCATTAGTTACTTTTTTTAGAATAGAAAGAAAAAAAGTGATTAAGAATGAATAAGCAAAACTTTAACTAAAAATTAAACATTTGCTGAAGCCTGTAAACAGACAGAATCAATCTTTTGCAATTTTGCTTCATATTACCCAAATTACATGAAGAGAATTTTTTGAATTTCTAAAACTTTAAACATCTAATGCCGTTGAATTTAAAGACATGAAAAATTATTTTTCTTTCTATTATTAATGCTTGCATCTGAACTAGTTTGAAAGAAAGAATAATTAGCATCTTTTTGATATAACAAGAATTTACATTAATTAATATCCCTTTTTTCTTTCAGTAAAAGTATGGAAAAGTAAAATTTAAAACATCTACATTGGTATTCGGTTTGTTAGCCATTTATTTTTTAAAAAAAGGAAGAAAAGGATTACTATAACAGTTAAGCTTCTGCAGTGTATGCTCATCCTCAGAAGTTAGAATAAACTTATGTCATATTTCATTTCTGGTCTCAGTAATTTCCCCCAACACAAGATTTCCCTTTTTTTAGCTTTTCCTTTCCTTGTCATATTAGTAAAGACACAAAAACTTTTTTTTTCCTTCCAATTTTCTCTCTTATTAATCTCATTTAAGTGCTTAATTTTATCATAGTATCAAAACACTATTTGACTAATATTATTGATATCGGTTGTATTGAGATGAAATATTGCTCTAACATTAGGATGGACATTGGACAATTTTTTAGGGATAGACAATTCATTTTGCTAAAGTTGTTTTTTGCCTTTTCAGTCCTAAAGTTTCAGTAAAAAGCAAATTTTTAAACAGTATAGTTTGAAAACTAAATATTTTCATGGAATACATTCCATGAAAATATTTAGTTTTATGTAAGTTTTTAAGTTAGTATTAAGTATATAGTTAGTATTTAGTTAGTTAAGTTAGTATGTATATTAGATCCAATATAAACAATATTTATTTGCTACTTACTATATTAGTTTGATATAAAAATAATTTTCTGAAAATGAATTTGAATACTATAATTCCATCATTCTAAAGAAAACAGTCAGAGCAAGGCTTTCTGGCTAATATACCATAACAAAATTAAGATTTCTTAAAAAAAAAAAATAACAAATATGCTATAAAACTGCATAATTAAAAAAGTCTGTTGCAACTACTGAAGTAATACTAATAATTAATACTATTTTTTATAACATTTTCAAACTGTATTTTTATCGTTTACCCCCCCTCCCTCCCTCCCAAAAAAATAAATATACATATATATGTATATTGATTAATAAATAGGATAAATTTTAAAGAACTAAAACAGTCTCAGTGTGTTTTAAATCTACCAATAAAATTTGTAAGCAAAAGACGAAAGCTATTTCAATTCAAGGATAAGTTTTGTAAATGTTCTTAACCTTAATTTTTTTTTTATCTATCTATGTAGTTTTTAAATTATTGTAATACAAAGAAGAATCAAACATAGTTAATGCCTATTTTTAATAGCTGTACAAAATGTTTTTTGCTCGAAAAAGATGTTACATTAAAAAATATTCAGACTAAAATTAGCCGCTTTCTTTTCAACTTATTTCAATGAATTTGACTAAATGACTTTAAATATATGCCAGTTCAAACTTTCGTTTTATCAGTCACATAAATGTTTATTTATTATTATAATTCAAATATTTTTAGTAATGTTCAATTTAATATTTATTTTTATCAATGTAATTTTATTATTTTATACAATATTTACTTATAAAACTAATTATTATAAAATTATAAACTATTATGTGTATTATTTACATAATACTTTACAAATAACACAAACTATATAAATTCACAATCAGATTTTCTTTTTTATTTAAATATAAATAATAGTTAAAATATATATATATATATATATATGAAAAATATAAATAATAGTTAAAATATATATATATATATATATATGAAAAATATAAATAATAGTCTCACACTTTCACATTAAATTATTTTAAAATACATGTAAGACATTCTGGTGATAGTAACCTCCCCCGCCCTCCTTGTTTGTTTTGCTATCAGAAATCAAATGAAAAATTTCGAAAATGAAGCCGATCATCTCATTATTTTTACTTAGACTCATCTGAGTGACTATTAATTATACTTAAGTATAACACAACTAATTTTTTAAAGTAAATAAACAAATAACAAACAATTCTATGACTGATTGAGCTAAAATTTAGACAGACATATATTAAAGTCACTACAATTAAAAACAGGCATTAACAATTTTTTCTTCTTTGTATTACAATTGTTAAAAACTACATACATATCTGAAAAATTAAAATTTTGGGGAAAATTGAAAAACATTCATAAAACTTACCTGTGAATAAAAATAGCAATGGATACCCTTTTTTGTTTATAAATTTTATCCAGTTTATGCATTTAATGTTGGTAAGTTGTACTTAATGTTTTAATGTATCAAATGAAAATTATCGTTTAATCTTATTTTCACAAATGACGCTGACATTGTAACGAAAAACGAACGCCGTTTCAAATTTGAAAACGACCGCCAACGAATCTTTTTAACCCCGTTAGACCTTCTCCATTGAAGTTGTGGTGGTGAGGAAACGGCATTTCTCCAGCATGTTTTTCTTTGTACTATCTTAGCTTCGCATTTCAGCAGAGACGATATTTACCGAAGTGACCGTTCTTGTCGCCGGAGAGGGGGGGGGGGGGCGTAGTTGACTTAGTATCAGGTTTACCGTAGTTGATATGCGCTGAGAGAAGAATACCTCCGAGGTTTATTTTTTTTTTCAATGAATCACAAAAGTGAATGACTCGCTACCGCTTCTTGTCTCAGAACTGTGCCTGAGCTTCTTGTTTACGTTACGTTTGTTTTCAACTGGATTTCTGAAATGGTTTTTCAAATCATTGAAATTTTCTTAGTTTTGAAACTTTTACAGAAAATTGTGACGAACAGAAGGGATTTCGGGTAGAAAAGATTTGTCTTTGAGCATATAAGTTTTCTCTTACACATCTCAAATCGAAATAAAGCCTAATGTGGCTAAATCTTATCGGAAACTGGTAAGATTGATGAGTTCGCCCCGGATTTGTTACACTGTGTTTTATTATACAGAGATTATCTTTTGACAGATATATGCATTAAAGTTTTAAGCAATCTAATTTTCAAAATTGCTGTCAAACTTGCTGTTTAAAAATAGGTATCTTGCACAGTAACTGAAAGTTTGTAATCGGAGACCACTTAACTCTAGTATAAAATGCATCAAATTAAATATTAAAGGGGGGGGGGGTGAATCATTGGCACTGGAATATGACTGCTTTAAATTTTCTTGCCTGTATGAGTTTTAATGAATTTATATGTTGAGAGAGGATAAAGATGAAAAATATCAACATTCTTCAATACTTAATAAGGTTTGCTTCATATTTTTAGAAATTTAACATTAGAAATGAAATTCTATAAGCAATATAACCTAAATCTTGAAACTGATAAACCCTTCTTATTTGTTGAAATCTTTTAATTACATCTTATTCTGAATAAGGTTAATAGTGATAAGCTGAGAACATAAAAGCAAAACCATTTTTAGCACCCATGCATAAATTTTTCAGATATTCTTATTCGAAATACTTTTATATGTCCATAAAATGATAAACTATTTCATTGAAAATTATACAGGGTGGTATTTTAAACTGATTACAAATCATTGACAATCACAAAGATAAGTAAAATCATGTAATGCCTGTATTAAAAGAAAATGTGTTGTGCAATTATTTGAAATATATTCTATCAAAGATTCAGAATTCAGAGTGGAGATAATTAAAAATATATTTCTTTCATATTCATTTATATTTCTTTCAGTTTTCTTTTTCTTTTAGTCAACAGGCATAATTTAAAACAATTTCAGAATGTATAAATTTTAATACAATAAAACACAGGAATGCACATTAATTAGAAATTTATTAAAAGAACAATTTCACAAATAATGCATTTACATAATATCTAATTAAGTATGCAAATAATCTATATTATGGCGATGCACTGGATGAATAACCTTTACAATTTCTGATTTACATCTATTGGCAAGGACAAAAGGATGTTCTGCAAAAGATTTAGCCACATGTTTACTAACATAGACATTCTGCAAAGACGGACATGACTGGATGAGAGAAACAACACCCTCGCATGCGATATGATAACTAAGACAGATTGTCTTTAATTGAGGAAATACTGATTTACAGAAATTTAAACCATGGCCTTGTAGATTCAAACTGCACAAATATAATTCTTTCAGAGTATGGCCATGATTCTGTATTGCTAGAAAAGTGCTGGCAGTAATACGTAATGCATATCCTAGATCAAACACCTCCAACTGATTGAAAAAAGAAGTGTCATCTTCAAACCAGGTATCATCTACAAATGTTTTATTTAAATGCAACTCCTTCAAATAGAGCAATTTAGAGAATTGTGTTCTACTGAAAAGATCACAACAGTACAGATCTAAAACTTCAATTTTCGAGTTATCATTAATTTCTACTGTTCTAGAATGGTTAGAAAAACGACAATAATGAAACACTAATTTCTTTACACACTGTAAAAACAGGGTACAGAAATTTATAACTTCATGAAGAATGTTTGATATAGCACAACATGCCAAAATTAATTCTTCTAGATGGAGACAGTTTTGATGCAGTTTCGCACAAAGTTCTTCAAAATCAATTGATATGAGATCTTCCCATTCTGAAAAACTAATTCTGCAAAATCTAATCTGATGAATGTTACACTAGATGGCAATCCATTGATGAAAGATTTAGTGACAGCGTTCTTTTCTGTATCAGATGAGAAAATTCTCACATTCACCTTTCGCCACAAAACTGGGATCTTTGTCAACACATTCCATTTTCTGCATACTCTGTAATAAGAAAATAAAATGCAAACATGAAAATGTCTTTTTGTACATACACTTCATACTGTGATTTGAATTACAAGTAGATCACAAACCAGAGAAATACACAATATTTATAAGTTATACATTAGATTCATTATGATATCTCAGAAATAAGATTTTGCAGACAGGTATATCAGTGTTTTCACACAATATTTATAAGTTTTATATTAAATTCACTAATATATCTCAGAATGAATATTGCAAACATGTATATCAGTGTTTTTACACAATATTTATAAGTTTTATATTAAATTCGTTAAGATATCTCAGAATGAATATTGTAAACAGGTATATCAGTGTTTTCAAACATACATATATGATAATTCAAAAGAATGATGGAACTTTTAATAAAGATAAATTTCTTGGAGAAATATTTATTTGCGGATCTTCTTTTTATCTCCTTAACAATCTGAAACTGTCATAATTGGAAATTCCATTTAATACTTACGTATATCAAAATTCGCCTCACAGGCAAAAAAGAATCCAAAAGTGTTCTCTTATTTTTAATTAATGTCATACAGTAAAACCTGTGTAAGTTGACCACTTGCGGTGCCGCACTTCAGTGGTCAACTTAGAGGAGTCGTCAACTTATAAAGGGTGATGATAAATTTACTTTTTTTTACGTAATATTCATACCATATCATTTTTTTACCACAAAAATTTTATTTATTGACAGGCTTTAAAATAATATTGTATTACCATGCATATTTCTAACACCTTATAAAAGAAAAGATTAACTACAAGAATGAATTAATAGTTTTGTATCAATTTTAAAATCAATTAGTATTACTACTATTTATTTAAAAAAAAGTCAATCAATATACAGCCAATTAGTGATTCTTCAAACTACACTAATTATTACACATAATTTATAAAAAACATAAAAAAATATTTCTGCTTACCAAGTAGCACCTGGGGTTATTGAAAGAAGGGAAGGAATAATAAGAGAATGGGAAATAGAAGAAAGAAATCTAGAATCAAAGAATGGAGGGGGAGGGTTGAAAAGCCAAATCCCCAAGAGCAACAATGTAAGAATAGATAAGCCTTGAATTATTTACCTACACCTATCACTGCTAAAAGCATTTTCCTGGCTAAGAACTATTTCCCCCTTTTAGAAATTCTAGTTAAAAAGAAAAAAAAACAGAAAATTTCGTGGAGAGTTACTTTTTTTTATTCATGATTTGTTAGCTTTTTGGATGGTCAAGTTATAAAGGGTTTTGATGGGCATTTTATAATAGTTCTAGTCAAATTTGTATAATTTCACTGGTCAAGATACAAGACAGGCAGGTGGTCAAGTTACAAAGGGTTTGTCTTATAGTTTTGTATAGAATAAATTTGGTTCCTGACAACAGAGGTCAACATAGACAGGTGGTCAACTTACAAGGGTGGTCAACTTTACAGGTTTTACTGTACCTATTTTACTACTGTCGACGACATAATAATGATTACATAGGTCAAAAAAATTATTACAAATACAAGCATGCAATTGTAATAATGCTTTCAAAACAGTGAGGAAACTGACAAAAGCCCCAAATTGACAAAAATATACAAAAAAGTGATTAAAATGTGCCAAAAAGAGATGAATATGACATACAGATTCTTTTAATTAAAAATGGTTTTCTAAATATGTATTTTTAATAAAAGATGCATACTCATTGTCAGCAAATTTTCATAATTATCAATAATGACTGTTTTAAGCACATGCACAAAAAAATTCATATTAGGGCATACTAGAATTAAATTCGATCTCTTTTTTCAGAAATAGAGCGTGATAATTTGAAATTTGATCTGCAAAACTTTTGTGTCCAAGCCTGATACTAAAAGTATACACTAGAAAATTATTAATAATATTTTAAAGTTGAATCTATATATATTAAATCTATATACTTATTTAAATGCTTAGTTAGCAAGGTGAAAATTTTCATATATTTAATCTATATATATATAAGTCTAGTGTGTGTGGGTAAAGCCAGACTTTTCTCTATGAACACGTACTGCCACCCACACGCGGTTGGTGTTGTTAGATAAACCTTGGTCTTCTGCTGTTAGTAAAGCAGTTTGGTTGCAGTGAGTGGAAGTGGAAGATTACAGGGACACTCAAAAGAATTCCATTACATTACGGCATATGGGGAAAAATCGTTTGAGATAGTTTTTAATGATGTTACAGCCTTTCGAACATAATGAAATTGAAATGCTTTTATGAAATGCATTTAAATATACATTCTGTAGCATATGCAGTGCAAAAAATATTTATTATTAATTTACAGGGCCATGCAAAAGATTTCCGAAACGTTCTAAACTGCGATTTTTGCACAATCTCAGGAAGTTCCAAACCGATTTAAAAAATAATGGTGTCATAATGATAGTAACAGACATTGCTTCAAAATAAGCTATATTTTATGTTGGTGGCACTACCCCAAATGGGGTGCAGGAGCAAAAAAGTTCTAAAAATGCGATTTTTGTGTTACTGAAGAGGCTATAAACATGAAGTTTGACATGATAGTTACTTATAAGATATAAAAGATCTCTAAGAACATTGCCTAAAAAAATCGAAATTTAAAAGGAGTGAAAATGCACGAAAAGCGCTCTAAATTGCGTTTTTACACAATCTCAGGAAGTTTCGAACCGATTTAAAAAATAATGGTGTCAAAATGATAGTAGCAGTCCTTGCTCCAAAATAAGCTATAGTTTATGCCGGTGGCACTACCCCAAAGGGGGTGCGAGAGCAAAAAAGTTCTAAAAATGCGATTTTTGTGTTACTGAAGGGTCTAGAAACATGACATTTGGCATGCTAGTTACTTATAACATATAAATGATCATTAAGAACATATCTTAAAAAGTTCGAAATTTCAAAGGGTTGAAAACGCGAGAAAAGCGTTCTAAAAACGTTCTAAATTGAAATTCTCAGGAAGTACCAAACCAATTTCAAAAGTAATGGTTGGAAATTGATGGTGGCAGTTCTTGATCCAACATAGGCTCTATTTTATGTCGGTGTCACTACCGGTCGGGCATTGCAGGAGAAAAAACGTTCTAAATTGCGTTTTTGTGATGCTGCAGGGGCTAACAACTTGAAATTAGGCATGGTAGTTATTTATAAGATATAAATGATCTTTAAGAACATTTCCTGAAAAACTCGAATTTTAAAAAGGGTAAAAATTAGCGAAAAGCGTTCTAAAAACGTTCTAAATTGCGACTTCTACGCAATCTCCGGAAGTATCAAATCGATTTCAAAAGTAATAGTTGGAAACTTTGGAAATTGATGGTGACAGCTCTTACTCTTCTAACATAGGCTCTATTTATGTCCGTGTTACTGTCACCTGGAGGTTGCAGGAGCAAAAAACATTCTAAATTGCAATGTCCTAAAAATGTCCTAAATTACGATTTCTATGCAATCTCAAAAAATAATGAACCTATTCCGAAAGTAATGGTTGCGAATCAATGGTGACAGTTTCTGATACTACACAGGCTACATTTTAAGCTGGTGTCACTACCACTTCTGGTTTGACAGGAACAACAAGCACTTTAAAAAACCCTTTAAAAACTTTCTAAATTACGTTTTTAAAGAAATATTAGGAAATACAAAATATACCTCGATACAATTCTTGCTTTCAAATGAGTTCGTTCGGGGTTACATCAATATGCAACATAGAAAATTTCAGCCCAGTTTTTAACGTTCAAGGGCAAATTTATCATCGAGTAGGCTTGCTAATGCTCATACCAAATGAAACACCAAAATTCCTACAAATATATTTTGTTAGTGAGAAAAACTCGAAATAGATTATCGTTGCACTCACATTCTGGGGCCACAACGAGAAATTATTCAGGGGTTACAACGTCTATTCCATAACCGTAATCAAGTTATCAATGTGTTCAAGACTAGAACGAATGGTTGCCGACAACTATAAGATCGTCATTCTGGCCGACAAAAGACCAGCCGATGAGCATGAATGAAGGTTTAATGCACCTCAAGTCAATGAAGTTGCAGTGATAATTGTGGATAACAAATATAGCCATCGTGATATCTTTATTCTTCGCAGAAGTAATGAACTGCAACACTGCTGAAACACATCGCTTAAGGAGACTTGTCCTCATGTCATAAAGCGTGCAATATATTCTGACCCGGGCAACGCCGGGTATTGCAGCTAGTATTCAATAATTTCACAATTGAAAATTAATTAAAAAATTACACTTATGTGTTCACTTATGCCGGGCTTTACTTCATCTCATGTTTGCCACATGGATGTGTGCTCATGAAGACTATTCCAACTTGTGCAGCAGTTGCAGCCTTACCGACATTTTAGAGTGAGAGATGCCAAGCAGGGTATCGTCCTCGTAGTTTAATGGTAGAGCGCTATTTCAAGGATATGGCTTCGGTTCTCGGCTTGGACATTTTTCACAATGTTGGTTCACGCTTAGTTAACAAAGTGAAAATTTTCTTGCATTTAATATTTTTAAATTGTTTCAAGATGACTTTAAATAAAGAGACATTTAAATATCTCCTCTTACACAGAAATAAGTATTAATCCTAAATATTAGGATGGTCCGAAAAAAACTTTTTTCCGATTTCCTATGATGGGTAGTACGGAAAAGTTGCCAATGGCGGCACTAAGTTCACACAAAAAATTTGAGATTTTTCGGATAATTCCTTGATTTGCCGCAAAGGGCTTGCAGTTAGGATCAAATGCTGATTTTTGAGCTTTTTTAGCAAAAATTTTAAACATCCAACAACAACATTTAACTTAACAAAATGTTAAATTAAATTAAATTTAGCTGAATTTACTTGAAGTATCATGATTAGTGTACGAAATGTTTAAATAATCTTTGATTATGTATTATTTAAGAGTCATCTGTATTTTGATTAGGCGATTTTTATAGCCTTTTTGCGTATTAGTGAACAAAAATTGTAAGCACTGTTTGGTTCATTTGTAGGTTTCTCTCTTTTGTCTTGACTATTTTCCTCGCTCTTCCGTCTGTTTTTCGATGAGTTCAGAGTCACCTATTAGTATAACGGACCACAGCATGTCTTCACAGCAATTCTAGAAGGAGAGGAGAATGTGGAGCAGAAACCAATGAAAACGCAATCAAACCTGCCAACTTTCGAAAATGAGAAATCATGGCACACAAAATTCAAATTAATCTGGAGGTTGGTTGGTTGTGTTTTTGTATTTAGCGGCCATTTTTTGACATTCGTAACAGGAATAAGGCTTCATTTTTTTTCAATTTAATATAGTAATTTTTTTCTTCTGAAAATTTTTATATGATTTTTAGAGTTTCTTCTCTCTTTGAAGCTTTTTATTTTTGACATTTCTAAAAAAGGGAGCCCGTTTCTAATTTTTTTTAGCCCAGTGCTGTAAATTTTTATGAAATTCGAGATTTTTTCCACGATGATTTCACAATATTCACAATTTTTCCTCACAATCAAAAGTTTATGTCTATTACGATTCTTTGCTGAAATGTGAAATCCGCAATCTTACCGCGAACTTTTGACAAAATTCGCATTTTTTACTGCGATCCTTTGACGAAATTCGTGTTTTCTTTCCGCGATCTTTCGATGAAATTTGCGTTTTCTTTCCGCGATCTTTTAACGTAATTTGCATTTTCTTTTCTCGATATTTTGATGAAATTCACGTTTTTACTGCGAACCTTTGACGAAATTTATTTTCTTCTGCGACCAATTGACGAAATTATAATTTTTTTACACGTTCATTTGTCCAAATTCGCGATAGTTTATCGAACCGATCGACAAAATTCGCAATATCTTTTTGTCACTAATTAATAACATTCACTATTCGTTCCCTCGAAAATTTTGACGAAATTTGTAATATTCTTCACTGAATACTTTATCGATATTCGTGATTTTTTTGCGCAATCTTTTGACGAAATTCGCAATTTCTTTCTGAACTCTTTACGAAAACAGCGATTTTATTCAGCAATCAATTGAAGATATTTACTATTTGTTTCTGAGATATTTGACAAAATAGCCGGTATTTTTCCACAATCGTTTGAAGAAATTCTCAATTTTTTTCCGCGACCGATTCACAAATTGATTTAGGGAAATTCCATAAAAGTAAAAAATTCGTGGACTTCCAAGAAATTTTAAAATATATTCGCAGAAGAATAACAGGTCTGTGAAAGATTTTGCAGGGGGAAGTACTGCACAGCAATTTTCATTATACAGGACTTCCTTTCTGTGTGCAAATCGCGCAGTTCCGCACACCATTTCAAACCCTACCCCTCAAAGAACCCCCCTCAAGAAACTCTTGAAATGCCGCTCCTGTTTCTAAGGAAGAGAATTCCTGATATAAAAATTTACAGAAATACGATTCACACATGGTTAATATCCATTAAGAGGGTTTTATGTTACAAAGTTTGTTTTGCAGCCCAGATTTTTTTCCCCCATGGAGCATTTTTTAATGTCCGAATTTTCGGACTAATGACTGATATTTTAAAACTTTTGGAACCGAATGCTTTAAAATTTCGGAACAGAATCACTCCTGAAAAATATGCTAAGCGGATTAAAAATCGCAACAGAAAAAAAATACGTTTCTGTTATTTGCAAAAAAATTGTAGTTTAAGACCGATTTTCGTAGCATTGTAGTTTATAGCTCCAGATCGTAACAACTACGATTTTTTCGTAGCAGTTGGTAGGTCTGCGCAATCAGTCATCATGAGGATGAGGGAATAAATAGGAGATGGGAGAAACTGCAAGATGGGATGTTAATTATTTTTCTGCTCTAAAATACGGATATTCTCAGAAGATTCAAATAGTGGGAACTTTGAAGCAGGCAGTTTGTCTGAATCAAAATTTGAACTAGCGCCTTTAAAAGCAGACACTCCCAAACGCATATCCCTTTCTCACACAGAGTTAGCCGCATTTGTGTAATTTCCCTTTTAAATTTGTCCGGTTTCAATTTTTGATTTTTTTTTTTTTTTTTCAATCTGGCTTTCGCTAGCGAGTCTTTCATTCGGGACGTGGCTGGGGACGTAAGAATCTTGCTTCCGCAAAAGAGTGGGACTAGAGTAGAAGAATAAAGGGCTGCGGACGAAGATGGGCCGCTCGCCGCGGCGGTTGACCCCCCCACCCACCCCCAACCGCCGCCGAGACTAATAATAAGCTAGAAGCAGGAGGAGTCTTTCGGTAGCTTCATCGCCCCGAGCCCTCCCTTCCCGCTTTTCGGTGTCTTTAATTTGTGTAATTTCTCTTTTAAATTTGTCCGGTTTCAATTTTTGATTTTTTTTTTTTTTTTTTTTTTCAATCTGGCTTTCGCTAGAGAGTCTTTCATTCGGGACGTGGCTGGGCACCTGGGAATCTTGCTTCCGCAAAAGAGTCGGAGTAGAGTAGAAGAATAAAGGGTTGCGGACGAAGATGGGCCGCTCGCCGCGGCGGTTGACCCCCCCGCCCACCCCCAACCGCCGCCGAGACTAATAATAAGCTAGAAAAAGCAAGGGGTCGTCGGGTAGCTTCATCGCCCCGAGCCCTCCCTTCCCGCTTTTCGGTGTCTTTAATTTGTGTAATTTCTCTTTTAAATTTGTCCGGTTTCAATTTTTGATTTTTTTTTTTTTTTTTTTTTTTCAATCTGGCTTTCGCTAGAGAGTCTTTCATTCGGGACGTGGCTGGGCACCTGGGAATCTTGCTTCCGCAAAAGAGTCGGAGTAGAGTAGAAGAATAAAGGGTTGCGGACGAAGATGGTATATCATACAGATAAATTGCATTAAGAGCTTCATCTGTGCTTCAGGATGCAGGAATTGTGACAACAGGGAATGAGGATCTCGTCATCGGTAAAGGCAAGGTCATGAGACAGAAAAGGAAACTTGGAAAGAAGATACACAGAAGGAGGAAGAGCTTGGAGGAAGAAAAATTACAAGCATATTTTTTTTAATAGTAAAAAAGTAAAATGATCTTCATAGAAAAAAAGGGGACAACTGTCGATAGAAAGACGAAACAAATATCACCATGTTGTCTGGTTCACACAGATGTCATATACGCACCGGGGTACCTAATTGGCGCATAAATGGTATTATTTTGATAGACATGGTAACCCAGCTATTGTTGTTTATTTAATAATAAATGTATATTTACTTTTATTTCTTTTTTAAATTTATATAAATTATTTTGTTCTATAGTAATTAATTATTTTTATGCTATTTTCTTTTGAAAATAATAGAAAATAATTAAAAATACGGTACAATGTAGTAGTTATTCCGTCACCCAATTTCGCAAATTATATAACTCGCCAAATTGTACAGATTGACAAAATTTTTATTTTAAATAACGAAAGAACAAATAAATTAGTATAACATTAATAAATATAAAAATAAAACGTCGAAATAAAAATCACTTGATGACGTAAAGACGTGTAACTTGCTAAAAGTGAAGTGAATGTGACATTTACGATCAAGCATTATTGACATTTAATCTTATACTTCCCGATAGATTTTTTGTCGACGGTATAACTAAGTAGTACCAAAAATACATATGTAACTGGTATTCGAAAACGAGGCTTTCGCCAAATTTTCGTAAAAAAAAAAATCGGGCCAAACATGCGGTGCGTATATGACATCTGGCGAAATATTAAATTATGTAACAAACCATGTCATTTAATTTCAACTTCAAATCAATGTTTTAATTTACCACTTGAACAATAAAACAAATGCTAACTGGCGAGTTGAAAAAAAGATACTGGCGAGATTTGCACCCGGCTTTTTTTTCTTTCGGCACAGATGTCATATACGGCCCCATATTGGCGCGATTTTTTTCGGACGCCAATGTCATATACGCAACGGGTACTTAACTGGCGCCAAAGTATCGTTATTTTGCTTGATAGGGTAAGCCGGATGTCATTGTTTATGTTGTTGATGCGTTCCCCAAATTGGCGTTGTAAAAGAATCACGCCAATATATATGACATTTGTTCCAAACTTTCATATGAAAGGCGAAGGGATCAGATCGTATTTGTTTATGGCATTTGATGACTTGAACTATTATAATATAGATGAAATGATGGGGATAGAATAATATTTGGCGACTTATCACCTGTGCCTGGATAACATTAAAGTATCAAAATGGCACCTAGAGTATAAAAAGCAAAGTGTTCTGCCCAGAACTGTTGATGATAGTCACATGATTTAGGCTATTGTTATAGAGATTGTTTTAAAATATCGGTTGACTGAATGCTTAATTCTCATGCATTAATGAGACTAATGCATTATCTCATTAATGCATCTCATTAATGAATCTAATGCATTAATGAGACTCTGAATGCTTAATTCATTTTATTTTTATCTTCTTTTCAAACGTTTAACTGATCCTCTTTAATGAAACACGAATACAACCATTCGATGTCTTAACAGCAACTGATTCGACCTTTAATTTTTGAAATCAAAGGAAATTGAATGGAAACCCGTTTACAGGGAGATCTGCACAGCTTTTTCAGTATAAATTAATCTTCTCTAATATTTTTAAAACCCATTAGATTTTTAGATTTTCAGATTCTGCGGCGTCTGAACGGGGGTTGGCGAACGTAGCTTGCAGGGGGCAGAGACCCCTAGTATATATATATATATATATTAGAAAGCCTTAAATTTAACATTGACTCATCCATAAGCCCCGACAAGAGATAAGATCTTTAACCAAGAATTGTGAAAATTTTTCTAAATGTTGTAGTCTTTTCCACAATTTAAGCCTTTTTTCAGGTAAACAAACATATGAGAATAAGTAAGATAAATAAGTTTATATTTATCTAATCAAATTTATAAGGCATCTGGGTGTCACAAAATATCTTGACCCTTCAAATAAATTTCACACTTCTAGTGCCGCTCAATTAATTTAATATCAATGCAAAATAAAAAACTTAATCTTTAATGCTAACTCTCTCATCAGATTTTCATAACATCTTGTTTTTTTTCTTTTTAAAAGCCAGTGTATTGACCATAATTTCCTGTATCATACTACTTTCTTTCTTTATTGCAGATCCTGGCAGCAAAATAACTAATGTGCACTTTTTTTTGTTATTGTTGAAACTACTCCGCCATTAACCATTTCTATTTAATCTTATAAACGAAAAACTAATGAACTGAAACATAAACAACGGTTTAATTGTATCCTGTGCTGTTTCTGCTATCATGCCAAATTTTGCATATTGCCTAACAGAGCGAAGAAAACATTCTGAAGATTTGCAGACCTGCCAGGTAACTATTCCAGATTAAAGTACAATAGATAACCCTACAAAAAGTTTGATGAATCAGAACACCCAACAAGATGGTCGAAAATGTTTTATAAAAGGTTTGTCCTTTATCGTCCCCATTTGATATGGCTCTAATACTAAAGCATAGTTTAATACGGAGTATTTAGCGTAAAGTGTCCATATTTCGTCCCCTTTAACTTCTCCGCTTCTGCGAAAGTGGCGCCACTTATGACGCAAGGCATAGGGGACGGGAGATAAAAGGGGTCAGTGTTGAAAGTTTCGTTCGTCAAGACGCATGCATAAATTAAAGACGGCGAATTTCCTATATTTAGAAGACCCGATTTCTTATTATGTCGTTTGTAGAACGTTATTTACTGTACTGTAAGTATTTATTTCTTATTCATTGCATGTATTTTACGTTGGTAAGATGCTAACAGTAGCATACAGATAGTTTTAGAACGCTCAGTTCATCTCACGGGAACTGAAGCTCCGTCATATTGGGAAATATCGTGGTCCCAATTTCGTCCCCTTTGCACTTCTTATTTTCGTGCCGGGGACGAAATTCGGAATGCTTTTTCATGACTTTTTTTTCAATTTTTGCCTCATGTTTGGATGGCTAATATTTCGTTATATTTTTATTCCACTGTTAATTAGTACATTTCTTTGTGCCTTACTTCTATGTAAATTAAATTACTTACTCATTTAGAAATAAATTTTGATTTAGTTATAAGTTAGGCCTCGGCGTATTGGATTTTTTGGGGAGACGAAATTGGGAACATTTTTTTTCATTTGCATTTTTTAGATACTTTTGAAAAAACAATTTTTCGCATTGTTAAAATTTTTTCATACGACATTTGCCTATGTTTCTATGTGCGTGGATAGTTAGCCTATGTAAAATCCAAATTTTGATAAATTTTTACTGAAAATTACAACTTCCAAGGTTCTAAAAGTGACTGGGGGACGATAATAGGGCACCTTACCCTATACAATTGAGTAGATAATCTACAGAACTGCAGAAAATTATTTGAGTGTACTTCTATCTATTGATGAAAAATGCACAAGGTGAATTTTTGACTGTGTTTTGTAATTAAGGTAAATTTGTTTTAAAAACTTTATTAGTAACTCCTCTGGTAAAATCTAATTTAAAAGTGCACCATTGTACTAATAGCAAGGAAATTAATTTCACTTTTAATATCAGTGTTAGAAGACGTTATACAATTTTAGCTTAAATAGAGACAGTCATATACATGAACAGAACAATTCATTTATTTCTGAGGTGTATAACAAAAGATTTTACGTGATGTCTAGTTTAAATATGCATCATTGTGATCAGACTAATGTCAAACCTTTCTCTTGTGAGGTGTGTAACAAAGGATTTTCACGAAAAAGCAATTTGATTAACCACCTTCGAGTTCATACTAAAGAGAAACCTTTCTCTTGTGAGGTGTGTAACAAAAGATTTTCTCAAAAATGTGATTTAAATTCTCACATACGAGTTCATACTCATGATAAACCCTTTTCTTGCAATGTGTGTAATGAAGGTTTTTCTCATAGATCTTCTTTAAATTCCCACCAGAAAAGTCATACTAAAGATGCACCTTTCACTTGTGAAGTGTGTAGCAAAGGATTTTTTAATAAATCTGATTTAAATGTGCATCTGCGAGTTCATACTAAAGAGAAACCTTTCTCTTGTGAAGTTTGTAACAAAAGGTTTTCTAAAAGATGTAATTTAAATTACCATCTCCGATATCATACTAAAAAGAACATTTTCTCTTGTAATGTGTGTAACAAAGAGTTTTTGCGAAAATGTCATTTAAATGTCCACCAGCTTGTCCACACTAAGGAAAAACCTTTCTCTTGTGAAGTGTGTAACAAAGGATTTTCTCAAAAATCTCATCTAAATACCCATTTGCTAATTCACACTAATGAGAAACCTTTTTCTTGTGAGGTGTGTATCAAAAAATTTTCTCGAAAGGGTGATTTAGATAACCACCTTCGAGTTCATACTAAAGAGAAACCTTTCTTTTGTGAGGTGTGTAACAAAGAATTTTCTGCAAAATCTAATTTAAATAGACACCTACAAATTCATGCTGAAGAGAAGCTATTCTCTTCTGAGGTGTGTAGCAAAAGATTTTCTACAAAATATTATTTAAATAGCCACTTGCGAATTCATGTTGAGTGAATCATTTCCCAGAATGTGTATAAAAGATTGTTTTTTCATAAAATTTATTTATATTGCCTCGTGTGCAGCAAAGGATCTTCTTTCAAATCTAATTTGAAATCCAACATTTGTATGCATACAGAAGAGAACACTTTTTATTCTGAAGTGTTTAAGAAAGGATTATCAGTAAAGTCTTTAAATAAACATCATTGTATCCAATCCAATGGGCAAGTATTCTTTTAATTTTTTCGTCCGTCATGTTTATGTCCGAATAAAACCCCCTTTTTTATTGTGTTTGCACTGAAAATATTTGTACGTCAAATTTAAATTTAAGCATTAATATACATATTTAAAATTTTCATTTGTAAAATCTGTAATGAATGATTTTCTTTAAGAATAGAGCACAGTATTTTCGTATTTATTTAACACTCCGCCGGTCGCAATTCTTGGACTCGGGCTCGAGTTCGGGCGCATTGTGCCTCACAGGGTCCTGTTAGAAAATCGTCATTAGCAATTAACTGACGCAATTCTAACGTTCTTAAAGTGATCAGTGACATTCACTAAGTTGTACAAAGACAGAATATTTCAAAGTTGAATGAAAAAAACCTCGTTTATTACACTAAATGTAGTAATAGAAAAAAGACTGAAATTTCAAACCCAGCACAAAATAGCTTTGAGTTTTCTTTACCAAAAACAACAAAAAAAATTTCAATTATGAACAAAATTCAAAATACAGATAGAATGCAATAAGCCTTAGTCGGATTCACTGTCAGAATACTGAATAAAGGAGGTGCGTTGACCCGTTGAAATGTGGCCTTTGCACATCAAAATTGTATGGGCAGACAGATCGCTTGATGACATTTATAGCATTCCTAGTTCGATATCGTTTTGTGGCCTGTTTCTGCAGTACAGATGATGCAGCTACATCTTTTTGGAGGGGGGAGAGGGGGAGGATTTCTCCCGATTACTGGTGAGACGATATCTTTTCATCCGGACTTTCAGGCTGCTTGGAATTCCAATTATCGTCAAACTTCTTCTTCGACGTAGCTTTCCAATTATCAGTTCAGTGTGTAACCTTTTCAGGTACACTCTTCTGTGCAGTTTGAGTTGATTGCCAAGATAAATGATTTGAGTGTTGATGTCACCCACATTGAGCATTGGAAAGAAAATGACCATTTACCAACGCTTCATGTTTCGGATTACATTGTATGTAGCGCGCATTTGAACTACTTTTGGTTGTGTTATAGAAAATCATCACTTCTGGTTTCATTTGCTCTCCAGAAGCAGGATCAATTGCTTTGTCGTCATGGAGAGAGGATACAAGAATGACGTTTATCAATTCACGGGGGATGTAGGAAATAACTTTCCATTATTGAACACAAAAATGAATTCAAACTTACGTGTTTCCGCAAAATATCCACAACTTTTGTAATTTTCATTCATGAAATGAGCGAAATAAACAACTGTGATGATAAATAATACAAAATAAGAACCTTCAGAAAACGGGTGAGTTCGGCCGCAATTGGCCTAAGAGGCCACTAGGGTTAGGTCTCTACTCCGATCGAATTGCAGTGAAACTGGCTAGGTGTGTCACAAAAATCGCTGAAAAAGATAAGTGGCGGAGAGGAGAACGGAAATATTTATGCTGTGCTTGTCAGGCCTATTAGGACCGACGGAGGGTTAAAAGTGTACATATTCTTTCATGGTATACGGATTGTTGTTTAATACAGCATTTATGCTGTTATTAGCTTTATTTCAAAGCAAAGTGAAAACTTGAATTTATAAAATATTCTTAAATAAATTGGTAAATGTGCTTTTTTATGTGAGCAGACCAATATATTATATATTTGTAATGAAATGAAATGTATTCTATATGTTGTGTATTTTTTAAATCTGGAAGGACATATTAAGCTGATTAATTCTGAAACTTGTGTTTACCATTGATGGAGACAAACGTAATTTATAGTTATCCCTAAGCTGAAAACAGCCTTTGATGGAAATATTTAGTATTAAGTACTTGCATATATAACGCATATAGATTTTTTATTAAGTTTATGGACATGCAGGATTTCCAGGTGACCCATCACATATCTTTAGCAATTCTCATAATTTCTGTGCGCATTTTAAACTTTTGTATGACAGTAATCCAAAATACAATTAATCAAACTTGTTATAAAAGATTTAACACATCGATTATGAGTAATAAAATTTAGAATGAATTATTGGCATTTAACTTTATCTTGTTCTAAAAGCGTTATTAGTTATACAAAACAAAAATATTTTTAAATGGATTATTTTTCAATCAATCTATTTAACTTTCTTAATCCTGGAACACTTGGAGTGAAACTTCCAGTTCTGAAATATTTTGATTGTAAGAATATTATATTTGTACGTTTATAATTCAATAAAATATTTAAAAAAACATTTCAAATAAAAGATCTGAGTGGAGTTTAAATATTCCACTAAATCCTTATAAATAAAGATTTTGTTCATTAATTTTACTTGGCAAAATCTTACTAAAATTTATTATTTCATTTGTAAACCTTTTTGATGCATTCTCAAAAATTTGAAACTTTGCTCTGGAAGATCAAATTTTCATTAATTTATGATCTTAGACATAAGGATTAAAAAAATTTCCCCTGTATTACCTTCTTACTTGAACATACATAGTAGTCGAATTACAGTTCTACACAGTTGTCTGCTTAAACTCTATATGAAAGACTGTAAATAATGATAAAATCAGTTCACTGTGTAACTTCAGCCAGAAAACAAGTGTCAAAAATTGAAGTGCTCAGAAATTAGCTTGTTTCTAATTTAAATTAAATAAACTTTCTTTGTTAGCTCTTTGTTTGCACAGCGTGCATTTATTTTATACAACTCTGCATATGTGACCTTATATTTATGCTCTACCACAAAAAAAAAAAATTATCAAAATCGCTCAAGTACTTTATGAGGTAATGGGATTTTTACCTGAAAAGTACGATTTTTCAGGAGAGACAAAAAAATTAGACACTTCTAACTTGTGTGAAGTTCTTGCTCAATTTTATCAAACACATGAATTAAAATGCAGTAGAACCTCGATTATCCGAAGTAAATAGGACCGGCCATCTTTCGGAAAATCGAAATTTTCGGATAATCGAGAATGCTTCAATTTTAAGATTAAGGAGACCATATATATTTATATTTCGTATTATGGTAACAAGTACGTAATAAAAATAAAACAATAGCAAAATAGAAACAAGAATAAATTACCTGAATTTTAATTTTGAAATTAAGTACCTTTTACATATATCACAAGGGTTTGAAAAAATGTTTTGTTTGTCGTAGTTTTGATTGCCTTTGCTTTGAAGCTCTTATCACGGAGTTTTTTTAATATTATTAGTTCACCAATATCACAGTCTTTCTGCTGCTCCAGCCATTCCAAACCTTTTGCAAAACATTCAAAACCTTCACAATTGCTAATTTGTTTGCTTTCTTCGTTCCAGCTTACGGGAGCTCAAATTGAATTCAAAGAAACTCTAAGAAAGGGGATCAAAAATATTTATATGTACTCGTCGTTCGGAAAGTACCGCTTGCACACAAAGAATATGGTAGTTAAAAAAAAAGCTTTCAAAATGGATTTTGCACACAAGGAATGTGATAGTAAAAAAAAAAAAAAAAGCTTTAAAAATGGATTTCGGTTTATCGAGAATTTCGGTTAAAAGAGTTTTGGATAAAAGAGGTTCTACTGTATATATAAACACTTGGATAAAATTTAGTTTCATATAATAAATAAGGTAATGTTTTAACCCCTATCGGTTCTTTGTCACTTCCCACGTGACTTCCGGGCCAGCATTACTTACATTAATTTTATTCGTTTTCTACCACTTTTTTTATAAGAAACACTTTTACGTGTATTTGAAAAATATTTTATCAGATGTTCGAATACGTCATTTGAAACATTTAAAAAAAATTTAGAACATTAAAAATAGTTACTTAAAAGATACTTTTTTCACATCTACAATAATCAGAAAATTACACACTTCTCGTAAATGTTGTCAGTTATATAAAATTGTAAAGTATACGAACTTATCTTTAAAAAATCTATTTTTTGACGCCTTCAGGATTTTTAATTTTACAAAATTTACAAAAGTCATTTTAGTAATAATGATGCAAAATTGGTCAAATAATAAATAAAACTTTGGCATGAAAAATTAACTCAGTATCGCCATCTGTTGATATTTCTATGATCAATTTATATTAACAGCTGTATTGGGTTGGTTGGTTGTATTTATGACGGCCAATTATCTGCACGAGGGATATAGGCTAGCTGTATTGGGAGATAGCAGCAATAAAAAATAGTATTTTAAAGCCCAGTGTATAAGTAACATTGACTTTTGGGTATGTTTCAGATATGCAACACGGTGATAAATGGGAACATACAGAAGTTAAAATTAAATTGCAGCAAAAAAACCCTAATATAGTGTAAAACTCTGGTTTATTAGACGAACGGAATCAATTATAAATTTAAGTAATGAATGCTTTAGACTAAGACAAGGATAAGGCACAGTTTTAGGAAGACAAGAATAAGGCACAATATAACAATGGACATAAAATTAAACAAGAGAAAAAATCATGTGGCAAGCATAGATTATGAAACACTTTCCAACACATTCAGAGTCATGATACAAAACTGCACAGTTTAATAAGTTAAAATATTATGTCTAATTCAACCATATGGAAACGCATAACACGTTTGAAAACCCAATTTCTGCTGTCCCCTATTACAATAAGGAAATTATCCGAATTCTTTGATCAGCCCTGTATATATTGTATTGCCCTATTGTATAGTAATCATCTTTTAGTGAAATTCAGTGATTTATATCAATTTCAATACATTTAAAATAGCGTAATGTTATTAAAATACACTGTAAACAATTTTCCCCACTGACTATAATGTCACGGAATTCTTTTGGGTGTCCCTGTAAATGAACTATGAATCCCACATACATCATATACAATATGATATATACCAAACATGCCTTGGTGACCCTAAATAAGGTTTATCAATTGCATGAAAACCTGAATATATTTACGGGAATTACAGCGTGGACAGACTGCCAGACAAACCAAATGCATAAGCATTTTTCAACTTTGTTGGAAAGTATTAAAAAAGATATCTTACATGTACACTCAAGTCCAAAATTCAGGTAACAAACACAAAATCTGTGAAAACAGGCGAACTATTTTCTGTGTTGCCACGAAATTTGGAAGAGATATATTACAATGGGAAAAAGAATATAGCAACTTAACAATATGGAAAAGATTTTAATTGGGAATTAAGAAACAGTGTATATCAAAAAGTGTTAAACCATAAATCAGAAATAAAGCATTTATCTCGGAAAAAGTCTGTCTAATATTCAGTGTGACTACCGAACACTGCTATACAAGCCTCACAACGAGCTCTTATAATGTTTATGATGGTAATAAATGTTTGTGTCAACAAAGCCCATCGCTCCAAAAGCGCGGCTTTTAACTCCAGGTAGATCCTGGGAAGGGGGTTATGCTGTGCAGTGGATCTTCCTAGACCATCCCAAACATATTCAATAGGCTCGAGGTCAGGAGACTTTTAGGGCAAATTCATACTACGAATATCCTCTTCGTCAAGAAAATCATCAACAATGTGATCTCTGTGTTGATTCGCATTATCGTCCATAACATGAAGACATGACCTATAGCACCCCGGAACAACCTCACATTGGCTTCAAGAACCTCATCCCTACAGTGATGTGCCTTGACAGTACCCGCATCGAAGACATAGTGATATACGACTGCCCAACATTATGCCGCGCCAGACAAAGATTCCTTTGCCACCAAATCTGTCGACTTCCTTTATGTAGGAGGGATGATAGCGAGCTCCACGTTCTCTCCAGATGAAGATTCGACGAGAATCATTCTGCGGGATGAATCTCAACTCATCACTGAAAAGAACACCCCCCCCCCATTCTTGTCGTGTCCAAGACTGAGGACTCCGGCTCTAAAACAACAGGTCTCTTCTGTTGGGTACAATGAAATGGAAATACACGACTGGACGCCGCCGGGCGTTAGGGGTGAGATCCTTGAAGCCTATGTGAGGTTGTTCCGGGGAGCTCTAGGCCCGAACTTCATGTTTATAGACGATAAAGCTCACATTGCTGATGATTTTCTTGAAGAAGAGGATATTCGCCATATGAATTGGCGTTCGAGATCTCCGGACCTCAATCCTATTGAACACGTTGGGATGGTCTAGAAGCCGTTGTACAGCGTACCCCCCCCCTACCACGACCCACCAGGAGTTAAAAGCCGCGCTTTTGGAAGAATGGGCTTTGTTTCCATAAACACTTATTGATACCCTCATAAACAGCATGAGAGCTCGTTGTGAGGCTTGTATAGCAGTGCACGGTGGTCACACTCCATATTAGACAGACTTTTCCCAAGACAAATGTTTTATCTCTGATTCATGGCACTTTTTGATATACCCTGTTTCTTAATTCACAATTAAAATCTTTTCCATATTGTTATTTTTCTATATTCTTTCTCCCATTGTAAAATACCTCTGTGCCAAATTTCGTGGCAGATTTAATGTTTGTGACCTTAATTTTGGAGATGAGTGTATATGCTTTTTGTTTGTCACCAAAATATTAGTTTATATGTATATTTTCTTAATAAAGCTATTCTTAAAGAATTACACATTTTGCGAAGATACATTTATTTTTATTCTTACAAGATATCAATAATACATATCGATAAATGTCAATGTAAAAAACAGACTGCATCACATCTCTCAAACATTTATAATGATCTATAATAATGAAGAAAGCAGTTGGTGTGTGTGATTGTGAATTGCGGTTCCAAAGAGACGGTAGCACGTAGAGCTACAAAATTTGGGGAGAAGGTACCTCTATAAATGATGTTTTGCACCTTGAAGCCCAATTTAAAGGATTTTTTAACTATTTGAAAAAATGGTTATTGTCCTCGTCAGGATAGGAAATCCAAAGCATATCTGAAGCTTTTTATTGGTTTAATCTGCATTTTATTCGTTTTCTGATTGGTCTATACAGTAATCTGTATTTCCCTTTACTTTCAACAGAGATGGGTACTTCTGTTGCCACTATGACAAAAAAGTAATAAAAACTACAAAAAAATAAGAACTAAAAAAAAAATTGAGATACAGCATTCAAACAAATTGCATTTAAAAGTACATTTTTTCTCTATACGACCGTGTAAAAAGTAATATTGTGGGATGTTTAGAAGTTTAAGAATGAAATTTCATTTAAAATGGGACGTCAGATTTCTTGAAAATCTGACGATGGAAAAGCCAATGAAATGCTTTGATAATACGTAAGTTTCAGATGGATAATACGTAAGTTTCAGGAAATCTGACGAGACGCAATACGTGCAATAACATTATTAATGTTTAATTCATGGCGTACGTAATGTATGATCAACTCCGTGCGATTTTTTATGTCTTAAATTTTAGTCTTTGAAAAAATAATTTTCCAAATGGTCGTTGTAATTTGTTAAATTGCTTTATATATATTTTTTTTATTTAACTTTTTAGGCGATTTTTAGAACTTTTTTATGTTTTGAGACGATATTTCCCCATTAGTAAAAGGAATACGGTTTCAATTTTTTAGACCAATATAATAAGTTTTGTCCTCTTTTCAATAACATTAACTTTAAGTTCATTTAATTTTTCTCGAAATTTTTTATGCAATTTTTAGCGATTTTTTGTTTAATATTTGCAGCGATTTTTTGACATTGAAGAAGGAATTCGGTTTCAAACTATTATCCAAATATACATTGCTCAAAACAATGAAAGAATATTGTAAATGTTACATAAAATAACGGTATAATCAAAATGTATTTTGTAGAAAACATTTTGGATGAAGAGAGTCACAAATGCAAATTTGTCTCATTTTCAAACTTCGGAGTATACAAACGTTGAGTTTGGCGTCAAAAATGCCGCTTTAGCGCTTGCGAATGAAATTTGGTTTTCAACTTACTAAAAGGCAAAGCGGAACACAATGATCGACATTCAGCAAGTGCTTTGTTTCGATGGGTGCGATGTCTCAACAAAGTCATTTAACTGAATCACAAGCTTGCAGAATTGTTGGCGGGTTAGAAAGGGGCCAAACAAGTGGAAGTAGCAGAAGCCATTGGAGTTTCACAAAGTGTGATTTCCACGATATGGAACCGTTTTTTGGAGACTGGAAATGCAGGCCGAAGACCAGGGCAGGGTCTTAGACATGCAACAACGCTAAATTAAGATCGATATTTAACGCTAACGATTCGGAGACACCGAAATATGGATGTCACTCTTCTTCAACAACATCTCCACTCGGCTACTGGAACCACACTTTGGACTGAAACTATACGAAACTGGTTCCACACTGTAGGTCTGTATGCTTGCAGTTAAATGGTATGTGTTACCTTAACAGCAAGGTACCGTGGCGCCCGCAGAGAGTGGGCAACAGAGCATGTGAACGGGAGGAATAAAGAAATGCAATATTCTTTTCTTTGACGAGTCCCGTTTTTCTGTTCATCCTGATAATAGGCGTATTTTCCTCTTTAAAGAACTTGCACTAGAAACAATCCTGCATTTATTCAAGGAAGTGTCAGATTTCACAGTGGGGGTGATGGTCTATACTGGCATCTCCATTGATGGCCACACCGACCTCATCATTCAAAATGGAGTTCTGATTGGTCAGCGATATAAGGATGAGATGCTCAGACCTTTTCGAGGAAGGAATCATACGATTGGAATGCTCAGTGTGTTCTTCGGATATGAACCCAAGAGCATGTTTGGGTCATTTTAGGTAGATGATTTTCTGGCTGCCTATCACGCCCGCAAACCGCAAAGTCTAAAAGAACTGGAAAGAGCTCTTCTGAAGGAGTGGGACAGAATCCTCATTAATAGTTTCATAGACTTTGAGGTAATAGTTTCATAGACAAGAGACTCCCTGCCTTAAAATTGTTCAACGTTGCTGGACGCCCGGGAAAACCATACCTCCTACTAAAAGCAATTTTTTGAAGGAAACACCTTTTTTATTCGTTTTTTCTCATACACACAAATTGCTTTTTCTGTTTGTAGCCAAATGCTCGAAACAATGCATTTTTTCTGCCAAACATGTGAAATTATTATCTTGTATTTTATAGCCTACCACGTCTGTTGATCATGTATTAATCATCTAAATAATTTCCCAGCTGCAAGATCCATCCACAACCTCAATATCCTTTAATTGTTTTGAGCAGTGTAGATATAAAAATCTACTATATCGCAGCATAATATAGAAGTTGGAGTACAAATTAAAGACAAGAGGCTGCTTGTTGAGTGGAACATTTCTGAAACATGGCAAGTTGTTATTTCATATGGCTTTTAACTCAAAACTTTTAATAATTGTAGTGTAATTTTATAGCATGTCAACTCCATGTCAGTTTTGAAAATAGAAGAAATCTGGCGATACTTATATTTCAATTGCTCTATTTAATTTTACACCCAAGCAGCATATGTGAATGTTGTGTATAATTTAGAAAATATTAAGCCCAATTTCTGATCTGTCACCTCCATACCATTGTAGCATGTGTACCATGAGTGCTCTCTTACCAGAAAACCTTCTAGAACAAACTTCACGGATAAATAGCTTTTCCCCTGCATAAATTCTAACATGTCTCTTTAGATGACATTGATCCAATTTGCTAATGCAAACAATATATTTAGTGTGTTTAAAGTATTTTTTATTAATTATAGAAGTTGCTATTCTATTTTAGTATGATTTTATATTAATAATTATATAATGTATCACCTATCTGTTTATATGAAAAATAAAATATAATTTTAAGTAAAAAAAAATATTAATCTTGAGGTCAAATCATGATTTTTTTTTCTTTAAAATATATTGGAAATAGAACTAAAACACAACAATTTGAATTTTCATTTTTTATTACCAAACTGAAAGTTTCACATAACTTCAGAACAAGCTAGATAAATTTTTTTCCGGCATGAATTCTAAGATGTATCTTCAAATTACACAAATTAGAAAGCTCTTTGAAGACTACTTCAAAAATAAATGTGTTTCTCTCCTTATGATTTGATAAATAATCTTGTAAAGAATATCTTAAAAAGCATGTATCTAAAATCATTTCTGCTATCGCAAAAAAAGTACAGCAATGTTTATAAAATATACTAAGAAATTTCTATATTTGACAAAGAAATTCCCTTTCTTTTTCATGAGTTTTCAAATGTCTATTGAGATTGTTACTATCAACAAATCCTTTTGAGCATACATCACAAATGAATGGTCTTTCACCTGTATGTATACGACAATGTCTATTTAGACTGCTTTTATGAGAAAATATTTTGGAGCATACCTCACATTTGTAATGTTTTTCCTCTATGTGGATGCGAAAATGTACACTTAGAAGGCATTTCCTTAAAAATCTTTTAGAACACACTTCACAAACATATGGCTTTTCTCCAGTATGAGACCGATAATGTTCATTTAGACTTCCTCTTTGAGAAAATCCTCTAGAACATGTTTCACAAATAAATGGCTTTTCACCAGTATGGGTGACTAGATGTTGCTTAAGATCTGCTTTTCGACTAAATCCTCTAGAACACACTTCACAGATAAATGGTTTTTCCGTAGTATGGGTACCGAGATGTACCATGAGTGCTCTCTTATCAGAAAACTTTCTAGAACAAATAAATGGCTTTTTTCCCGTATGAATGTTAGCATGTCTCTTTAGATGACTACTACTAGAAAATCCTTTACAACATACTTCACAAATGAATGAATTTGTATGAGTGAGGAGATGGTTATTCAGAAGATCCTTTTGGAGAAATTTTTTAGAACATACATAACATCTAAATTGCTTTTCTTGAGTATGAGTGCTAAAATGTTGCTTTAGATGATCTTTATGATAAAATCTTTTGGAACATACATCACAAATGAATGCCTTTCTATCTGAATCACTTGGCAGATCATGTGAATTATCCCTAACTAAAGCCATTTCTTGTTTATGAATGGAGAGTTGCTCTTTTGAGGAATCTTCTGGAGTAAAATTCTTTGCATACATGCTTTACAAAAGTGGATTTTCTAAATAAATTTCTTAATATTTTATTTCAAATATTAGTTTTGCTTTTGTTTTTCTCAGTTCAATTTCTAGTTTGAAAGTCTCTAAAGCAGCTTGAAAAGAAAAAAAGTCTTTGTTTGTAACAGTATAAAGATAAGTTGGCAACAATTTAGCTCCCCAAATATAATTTACTCTGAGGTAATTTTTTATGGACGAGTATATAATACAATAGTTGTACACATTCCTTTGGAGGAACTCCACTGTATTCTTCCCAAAAAATATTGCAACTCCCTTTTGCCCTTAACATCTGAAAAAAAAATCTATTTCATTAATAAGTCTTTTTAACTATGTTCGCGATTTTTTTTAAATAAAAAATTTTTAAAAGAAGAGCAGTTATTAATTAGCTTAGATATTGATGGTACAAAGAGCTTACATATAATTAAAAAATGAAATAATACTTTAAAAACTGTACAAAGTACACACTCCAAACTATTACTACAGCAAAAACTATGTTGTAGTAGTACATTTGAAACAATTTTAATACAAATGCATACGATTACAGTCCAGTGATTCAGATGAAATGTAGAATTGTTTTTTCAGTTGTACATGCATTAAGATATAAAATTTTCTAGTAACTTGCATTTAAATTTTTTTATCATAATTAAATTAAAAATATTTTTGCTATAAAATATCCTATTCTTTTACCACAAAAAAATTACTCAATTATTACATTTTCCGCAATCAGAAATTGCTAATTTTACTAGTATTTTGTAAAATATTTCACTACATTTTAAACAATGTATTGTACAGGCACGAAAGTGGGAAATTGGAAAAAAGGTGGAAAATTTTTTCCATCTGTACAATAAGGCCAACCTCATAATTTAGACACATTTTAACAGTTATTCATACAATAAGATGAATTACAACTATACATATGATTGTTATTCTCTTTTTGTAACTTAGAAAGTATTTAAAAAATAAATAAATAACAATAAAAGTATAAATGCATTAAAGCAAAAAAGAAAATTGGAAACAGTTTGCTAAAAGTATAAATCCATCCGAATGTATCTGAAGAACTTGTGTGAAGTACAGATTAATTTTTCAAAATAAATGTATTAATTTGAATGATTTGACTGTTTAAGAATTTACTTTAAAAATATCTTTATGCTAAACATTAGACAGAATTAGACATAGGCACGCCAAATTGATTTTTCCCCAGAAATACATTTCCAAAAATGCATCGCTACCTTATGGAAGCTTCCTTTTCCTAGTTAAGAACTTAATTTACATGACTTTCAGATGCTTATAATAAAAGTTTGCCTTTGATTTGATAGTACAGCAATTCAGAAACAAATTCCAAGGATTTGAGTAGACAAAATGTCTAATTTTAAGTTTTCTAACCCCCCCCCCCCCACCCCATATGCTTCTAATATTTTCTTTGCATTTTTGCATCAATCCAGAGAATGTCCAAATTTGTTTTTAAAAAGGCAGAATTCTCCTTTAGGAGGAACTCTTTCATGCCTGAATGTAGTGAGTAGTGCAATACAAAAAATCAGTAGTTTGTAGTGAGCAATGATGCAACTTTTAATGTTATTTAAAGAGGTAAATAATATTCTACTAATCACGTGATATTAACTAACTTATTTTGAGCCAAATGTATACTGAACAAAAATTTGCAAATCTCAGTTACAGTGTTAGAACCACATTGTATGAAGTCAAATTTTCCCACTGACAGTTGTTAGTAAAACTAAGTATTGACACACCAAAGAAATCCATTTTATTGATGACAACACTTGTCTACTTTCACGTCACTAGTTCTTTATGTTTTAAAATCTGGTTTCTTAATTTAAAATTACTCTCTTTACAGATTTATTTATAGTTATTTAAGTATCTAGATTATGCAATAAGGCTTATAATTAAATGTAATTACAATATTAAGAGAGTTTGGAAGAATAAGATAAACAAATGTATTGGCAAATACAGTGGTAATTTTGTAAGAATAGTAAATCAAATTTAAACTGTGTATGATTTTGTATATATATATATTTTTTAACAACGCCTCATTATATTGCTGCTTTATATAAACAACACCGTTTTTGAGCCTTCTGAAAAATAATTCATAGTTTAACTACATTTCTTATGTAACTATATAAAGAAAAGGCATGTTTACAAACAAGTTTTTGTATCAACCAATCTACCTAATACATTTTTACCTTAGCAATTACTGCAGGAATCTTACTAGTGCACAGCGAGATGAAATTGCAAAAATATATTAAAAATTTGAGACATTTAAATGAGGGGAAATAGATATTTCAAATTTGGATAAAAAATACATCTAATAAAACAATTGAGAAACTTTTTATCAGCTTCATTACACCTCACTAATAGAGATCCAAAATAAAAAACAAAGCAGTCTAATAAAAAAATGAAAAATGTCAAAAGGGATATGAAAATCTATGTATTTTTGAATGTGGCAAATCCCAGGTTCATATGACTAATTGTTCAAGAGATATGGATGTCAATGAATGTTAAAGATGCAGAGCACAGAAATAAGATTTTTTATTTCGTTTGTAATGCCATTAATTTCTTCAACAATTTTAGGAGCAATTTCTATGGCAAAGTGGAATTTAATATGGTGGCATTTTTTCTCTGACGAAACGAAAATTGTTGACATTTCAGAAGTGCTGCTGAAATCATAAATTATTACTAATCAATAATAACTAAGATAATTACAAAAAATAAGATTAATAATTTTAATTCTCTGAAATATACATTCAGTTCATTTTCACCTATGTTTTAATCTATTTATTTTTTTAAAGGAGTGTAAAATTTAAAAATTAGCTATACATTTTCATCGCTACAAATATATACATACATAAATATATATATATATATATATATATATATGAGGAACTCATAAACCAGTTGGAATTGTTAAGTCCATATATATTGTGAAATTTTATAGGAACAGGCAGGTCTTTTTGTTTACTAAAAATATGGGTACTTTTCGGTTAGCCGGGCGCCAGTGTTATGTACACATATACATGTATATATACATGTATGTATATATACTTATATATATAAATATATATATATGTGTGTATATATACAATATATGTATATATATAGATGTGTATATAAACATATATGTATGTATATTTATATGTATAAATAACACTGGCGCCCAGCTAACTGAAAAGTACCAAAATATGTTTAAAAGTATAGTAATTTCTGATGTATAAGCTCTGCTAAAATAAATAGTTTTCAAACCAGAAATTTTATTTAATAATTGAAGCCAAATAAGTACAAAGTAAATATAAGTTACTTTTTATTATTTAAATTTTTGTTCAGAAATTAATTTATTTGAGCCACGGGCTCATATACCGGGAATTATGGCACAACTCTCAATTTGACTCAAGAAAAGTTATGGTTTTGATGGCCTCTCAGAATAATGTTTTAAAATAGATGCTATAGTTTCTATTTTTGTCTAGATGATTTTTAACATTGTTTTTTCATTCCCATTCATAAAAAAATATAAACCAAAATTCAATGTAACCAATAGGCAGGCTATGAATTATATGAAATTACATATTAGTGATGGAATAAAAAGTAAATTTTTAGAAATATTGTTTTTTTGCACCACAGCATCATGTTAAGATATTACAATAACTTATTATTTGTGTAACTAATGTGTTATTAAATAAATTCTACATAAATAAAATTATTGATGTAATGTTATGCCATGTTTACTGTGTGCCTTTTTTAAATGCTATGTGCTGTTTTTGGAAGTGGCGAAATCTTCTTAACTGAGTCATGCCATCCTTCTCTAAAAAACACCATTTTTTTCCATCTCTAGGTATGTGACCAATTGTATATTTCAGTTGAAAGAAGCATTAACAAAGCATTTAGCATTACAATGTAAAATACATAAAAATAATTAAATTATTAAATTTGAAGGTACTACTTGGTTATCCCGTCGACCAAAAAACTATTGTCAAACTGTAAGATTAAATGCCAATAATGAATGATCGTAAATGTCACATTAATTTAACATTAAACACATTATACGTGTTTGTTACATCATCAATTGATTTTTAATTTGACTTTTTACTTGTATTCTTATTAATGTTTTACTAATTTATTTGTTCTTTCATTATTTGAAATAAAAATTACGCCAATTTCTATAATTTGGTAAAATTGGTTGACGGGATAATCAAGTAGTACCAATAGACCCTTTCAGTGTGACGTCAGTCATGATGTTTTGGTTGGAAATTGACTCCAAACAAACGGTTGCTATGCGTAATTTCTTTTTAAATATAAATCGTGGAAAATGTTACCAGTACATATCAAATATTAAAACACTTAGAGGTAAGATATAGATATAAGATATAGCTGCAACACACAAACAAAATAGAAAATACAACATAGCAACCGTTTGTTTGGAGTCAGTTTCCAACGAAAACGTGATGACTGACGTCACGACTGAAATCGTCTATTTAAATTAACATTCACCACTAAAATTTCTGCGAAGTTTCAATTCTAAGATTTACAGAGCTCATTAACAAAAATACTTCCTTTCACAATTTGCATGGACGTAATAAAAATTGTATGAGTTGTTTAAAAAAATAGGTTTAGTATCAAAATGAACAATGTCTTTTAATAGTTTTTATATCAGTTCAGAAGTTCTTAAGAAATATAACTTTCATCATATCATGCAATGCAATTTTTTTCTGAAACTATTTAGAGTAATGAATAAATGCAACAGTATCTAAATTAGTCTACATTACTCCCAAATTAAAGCACTCGAACCTTAAGACGACTTAAAATCCGTTATGCAATAAAATTGATCCATATTTTAATGCTGTTATAAATTCATGCTGGCTACCTTGATTATACAAAACTTCTTTGCTATTGGATACTAACAGCATTACATTTTAAAAACATCAATACTTAATTTTTTTTTATCAACAGCAAAATATGATTTAATTACTTGCAGGTTAAGTTGCACGTAATATTAAAAACAATTTACCTATAGCTTGAATGAGTTTGGTTTAAAGAAAACAGTTTTGCAATTCTAAAAACTGATTTTAATACTTAGTACTTTTCAATTTTGAGGATGCCGTGTAGAAACAAACAAAAAATTCTGTCACAAAATTCAATATGAAATTAGAAATTTTAAGCGATATATATTTAATGAAAAGAACGACTTTTCTTTAACAAAAAACAATGGGCTTTATCAAATGTGCACAGTTTAGAATCAAAGGTTTAGTCAGATCATAGAATTTTATATATTTTAGGTTATTTATTTAAAAAATAAATTTAAACCATTGAAAATTATTTCTATGGAACATGAAAGAAACTTACTCACTTCTTATTTTTTTTTCACTCGAAAAGAATATAGTTACAAAAAACAAGCAATGAATTATATATGAGAATAATACAAGTACATTTATTTTAACTTCATCTACCTATAAATTCCCTTTCTTCTTCAGCATCTTCACAATAAAATTGATCCGTATTTTAATGCTATTATAAATTTATGTTGGTTACCTTGATTATACAAAATTATTTTCCTAATGGATACCAACAACATTACATTTTAAAAACATCAATAGTTTTTTAAAAATTTAATCAAAGTTTTAAAAAATATTAGAACTGGTTAAATAAATCCATGATATTTATTAAAATCTAGCATAAAATAAATAAATTATGCCAGAGACAAAAAATCTCAAACACTTGTGAAATAAACATAACTAGGGTTAGAAAATATTTACCATGTGATGTTTTTTACCAATATTTACATCACTTTTTTATATCTTCCGAAAAACATGTATTTCCCATGGTTTTTGTTATATTTTTTAAAAATTCCATTTTTTGACTATTTTTGCTATTTCCACTTTACCCCCAAACTAAAACATTTAAATCTTAACCTGACTTAAAATCCCATATGCAAAAAAATCTATCCATATTCGGGAGTGTGCCCAGACTTCTCCCTCAGGGTCCTGTTTTTGTGAAATTGTGAAGAGTTTTTTACATTTGTGAAAAATCTAGTCCTAATTTTGTGAATTTGAAATGATCATAGTATTAAGGTTCCTTTTTATATATTTTTAAGGAGATGTATGCAAAATACACATATTTTCTTTATATGTAAAATTGACAGCTCAAATTTTACTTTTAAATGATAAAATTTGTGAAAGGCTTAATTTAGAGCTGGAAAATTTTTGTAAAAGGCCTATTTTCAAGACAAAGAATTTTGTGAAGGGTCCTTTTTTAAGGTGAAAAGTTTTGTGAAGGGTCCTGTTTTGAGATGAAAAATTTTGTGAAGGGTCCTGTTTTGAACTGAAAAATTTTGTGAAGGGTCCTTTAAAGGACCCAATTTCTTAGATCCCTGATATTTTAATGCAATTGTAAACTCAATTTGGTTACCTTGATTATACAATTTCTTTTTCCTATTGAATGCTAACATTACATTTTTTAAATATCAATACTTTAAATTTTCTTTAATCAAAGCTTTAAAAAAGCATAAAATAAACAAATTCTGGCAGAGACAAAAATACACAAACAGTTATGAAATAAACATAATGAAAGGTTGGTAAATATTTGCCAATATTTGCAATGATTTTTGATAATTTTCAGAAAAAACATGTTTTTTTGTGGTTTTTATTATCTTTAGGGAAAGTTTCATATGACTATTTTTGCTGTTTCTATAAAAATGTATTTATCGATTTTTCCTTTTTCAATAATTTACGAAATTATTAAAATTATATTATCATAAGTCATAGGTGTTCATTTTAATGAGCTAACAATCCTTTTTTTCTTAAAAGATATTATCTTATTATATTAAGTATAGTATCAATGTTATCATATGTATATACGAATGAAATATAAATAGAAGTAATCAAAAATAATAAGTACACTTTTACCATAAATTAACAGAAAAATTATCATTAACCCCCCCCCCCCCCCCTCCTCGTTCTTGGAAAGAATTTTTTACTAAATAAAACTCAGTTATTATGGGCTACTAACATTTTAGCTGATGAAAGTCATTCGCTTTTGGGCTACTGGTACTAATTTCATGAATGTATCAAGTAATGGCACCTGAAAATTATTGTCATATTACCAATTGTTAAACTAACATTCTGAAATTATGTTTTAATTATTATAAAATATAAATTGAACATATATCAATTACAAATAATAAGTTAATATCTATTGATATGTATACAGATGCTAACAGAATTTTCCAGATTTGTATTGGTAAAAACTAGGTTTTTCCACATCCTGATAAAAACACGATTCTGACTACAAATTTTACTAAAAATGATTGGACATTTTTTACAAATGAAAAAGCATTGCACTATAATCTGTTTTTGGAGCGATTTTACAAACCATCACGCACAGCGCGATTGCGGGCAGAGTCGAATGATGATTGGTTCATCGACCAATACATTGTAGGAGGTGTTTAATTCGCTTAAACAACAACATTTTTCAGTTCTGCTCTTTTTCGTATTTCTGTCCTATTTTTCGTTCCGAAAATAGTGAAAATGAAATGAACAAAGAACATTTCATATTTAAAAGACCTTTATAAATGTTTTAATTTTATGCCCCCCCCCCCCTCCCTCCTGAATCTAATCCAATCTTCAGATTATTTTGAATTACACTTACTGCAAAATGATAAAAGACATAAATAAATTAGCGGCGTACAGCTGCTGAAATTCTTGATAATAGAAAAGCTTTTTCCTAAAGTTGAGATTTCAAATGAAAATGAGTGTAAAACACTTAGATCAACTGTATCTAATCTAAGTAACTTAAACTCATGAGTTTATTATTCTAATTTCATTGTATACTAAATCAGATTGGAAATAAATTTCATTGTATACTAAATCTAAAATCGTCCCAAAAGATTGTTTAAAGTATTTGTACATTTTCTATTATTTGAAAAGTAATTTGTAATATGACAAGCTTCAATAAACATGTAAAGAAATTCTTTGCAAACTTGTTACAGTGTGACATAATTTTTATTATTTCTTTTTTTTTTAATGTTTTTTGTATTAATAATGACAATAGGATGCCACAAATATTATATCAATTAAGGTCGAACGTAATAATTTAACAGTCTAAATCTAATAAGAATAACCCGGAGGTTGCTTAGTGCGTTTAATATTTAAAAGACCTTTATAATTCTTTAAATTTTATGCCCCCCCCCCCCACCACGTATCCAATCCAATCTTCAGCTTATTCTTAATTACACTTACTGCAATATGATAAAAGCAATTAATTTACTCCATTTGAAAAAAATAATAATAATACACTAATTTAACACTTTAATAATAAAGCATTTAATCCTATGATTAATAAATAGGATTAAATATGATGCTACCATCGATACTACAGAATTAAACGTTATCGCTGCAAATAAAATAGCGCAATTATTTGTGTACAATTATTTATTTTTTATAAATTTAATATAGAATAAATTACGATATTGCCATTTAAATAATTACAACAATATAAATTAAACAATAAAATATTAAGGCTTAAAAGAGCATGGGGGGGGGGGGGCGGATAATTTCAATTTGTAGCAAGTTAAAAAATATATAATATTTTCATTGTCTATTTTATTTATACTTTATTATATTTTTTAAACATTTATTACTTCCAACTTTTAAATAAAATTAACATACCTCTTTTTTTCTATTTTTAATTTAAATTTTCTTTATATTATTTTTGAGAATTAGCTATAGAATTAAACATGAAACCACAACTAAAAAATGTTGGCTTTCTAAAAGTTTACTGTTTTCAGATTAGTCTATTAAAACCTTTTTTAACTGTGCATAAAATTATTGCAAAAATTTACTGCATAAAATTAATGTATACTTAAGCAATGCAGTTTTCACATTTATATATAGTTTTAATTTTTTTTAAATTTAAATTAAGGTTTATTAAACAAACTATTTGCTTCATCACCTTAAATAAATTTTGCGTAAAATACAAAATTTGTCACACAGATATTTAATTTTTGAAATATATTTTAATTATTTGTATTTTTTCTCACGATTAAAACCTTGGAAAAACTGCATGGATCCAGAGAAAATATAAACTGAAATAAAACTTATTCAGTAATTAAATAATGTAAAAAACTTGAAACCAGGAATATTGAATAATATAATAAATACTGCATAAATTGTGTAGTGTCGCCCTCTGTCCCGAAAATTCAACATCAAAACGAATAAATTATAAAATAAATACAAGATATGAAAGGATTCGTTCGGCTGCCGCAGAAGGAGAAGGACGTGTGCTCCCGGCCTCCTGTGACATGCTATTGTTTACCGAGACGCATGCTTTTAGAGTGTGTTTACCGGTTTAACGGATTTTTTGCGCCTAGCGCAATCGCTGTTTTGAAGTGTATCGTTCGTTGTGTTATACAACTATTGTTTATTCTCATCTGTTAAGATTTTTCTAGTCATAATGACTAAAGTGAATTTGGATTTTTTAAAGGACTCGAGTTTCAACGTGGGCCAAGATATCCGATTCAAATTGGTAAAAGGAGAAATATCTTTCGATGCACTGGATGAAAATTCTATGATTGAAGTGAGTGCCTTATATGCAGAGGCATATCTACAATTAAATATCGAGCTGCTTAAAGCAGAAAGGGCTGTCACCAAACCCAAACCGACAGAAAAAACATCTTTGGAACTGAAACTAACGGCTACTTCCAACAGACTGGCGAACCTCGTCGAAGAGATGGATAGATTTAAGGTGAGCAATGGTAATTTCTCTATTTATAGAGACTTGCGCAAAAAAATCCCACCCTTCACCCCCTGTCGAGAAAACTTCCTAAGTTGAGGAAATGTTAGTTGACTAAATTTTAAAACGAAATCGTGATAATGACGATGATGAAGGCTATCAAATTGTTAGCTACAAAAATAAATCTTCGAAAAAAGCCAAGGAAAATTTAACTGTAACTCCTAACAATTCAGACTCTGTTGCTGGAACCAGCACGGTGCCCCCGACAAAAAAGGAAAAAATACCACCATTTTACATAGAAGCTATTGAAAATTGGGCCCATTTGCTTATTCAGCTTAAGAAACATGCACCAACTATCCGATCAGAAATGAAAAGCAAGTGGATTAAAATAAATGTAGATACAGTCGACTGATTTATATGTTGAGCACCGGACCCATGACGATTCCTGACACAATAGGGAAAAAACACAAGAAAAAATATTGAGTTAAAAGTGGTTGGGGGGGGGGGTGGAGAATTAAAAAGAGTCGGCGAGGGGGGGAAACTCCTGTTTTGGACTGATTTTGAATCGTGTCATGGGTTTCTGGTGCCGTGGAGTGAGTTGTGTGGAGTGGGTTTCAGAGTTGTGACTATCGTGGAGTGGGTTGTGTGGAGTGGGTTTCAGAGTTGTGACTATCGTGGAGTGGGTTGTGTGGAGTGGGTTTCAGAGTTGTAAATATCGTGGAGTGGGTTTCAGAGTTGTAAATATCGTGGAGTGGGTTTCAGAGTTGTGACTATCGTGGAGTGGGTTGTGTGGAGTGGGTTTCAGAGTTGTAAATATCGTGGAGTGGGTTTCAGAGTTGTGACTATCGTGGAGTGGGTTGTGTGGAGTGGGTTTCAGAGTTGTAAATATCGTGGAGTGGGTTTCAGAGTTGTGACTATCGTGGAGTGGGTTGTGTGGAGTGGGTTTCAGAGTTGTGACTATCGTGGAGTGGGTTGTGTGGAGTGGGTTTCAGAGTTGTAAATATCATGGAGTGGGTTTCATATGTTTTGAGTGTGAGGGTTGTTTTCAGTGTGTGGGTTTCAGAGTTGTGACTATCGTGGAGTGGGTTGTGTGGAGTGGGTTTCAGAGTTGTAAATATCATGGAGTGGGTTTCATATGTTTTGAGTGTGAGGGTTGTTTTCAGTGTGAAGGTTTCAGAGTTGTGACTATCGTGGAGTGGGTTGTGTGGAGTGGGTTTCAGAGTTGTAAATATCGTGGAGTGGGTTTCAGAGTTGTAAATATCGTGGAGTGGGTTGTGTGGAGTGGGTTTCAGAGTTGTAAATATCATGGAGTGGGTTTCAGAGTTGTAAATATCATGGAGTGGGTTTCAGAGTTGTAAATATCATGGAGTGGGTTTCATATGTTTTGAGTGTGAGGGTTGTTTTCAGTGTGAAGGTTTCAGAGTTGTGACTATCGTGGAGTGGGTTGTGTGGAGTGGGTTTCAGAGTTGTAAATATCGTGGAGTGGGTTTCAGAGTTGTAAATATCGTGGAGTGGGTTGTGTGGAGTGGGTTTCAGAGTTGTAAATATCATGGAGTGGGTTTCAGAGTTGTAAATATCATGGAGTGGGTTTCAGAGTTGTAAATATCATGGAGTGGGTTTCATATGTTTTGAGTGTGAGGGTTGTTTTCAGTGTGAAGGTTTCAGAGTTGTGACTATCGTGGAGTGGGTTGTGTGGAGTGGGTTTCATATGTTTTGAGTGTGAGGGTTTCAGAGTCGTGTTTATCGTGGAGTGGGTTGTTTTCAGTGTGAGGGTTGTTGTCCGTGTGAGGGTTTCAAAGTTTTGTTTATCGTGGAGTGGGTTGTTTTCAGTGTGAGGGTTGTTGTCCGTGTGAGGGTTTCAAAGTCGTGTTTATCGTGGAGTGGGTTGTTTTCAGTGTGAGGGTTGTTGTCCGTGTGAGGGTTTCAAAGTCGTGTTTATCGTGGAGTGGGTTGTTTTCAGTGTGAGGGTTGTTGTCCGTGTGAGGGTTTCAAAGTTGTGTTTATCGTGGAGTGGGTTGTTGTCCGTGTAAGGGTTTCAAAGTTGTGTTTATCGTGGAGTGGGTTTCATATGGTTTTCCGATGTTTTTATAGGGGTCCTTTCATAGAATGGGTTTCACAGTTTTGTTTTGGGGGAGGTGCCCTCTGTGGTAGGGTCTTTTTCGAAACATCCCAACTCGTATTCACGCTCGAGGTCGAAGGAAAACCACAGTAAAACCTTCGACGGTTAGGCGGACGGCCACCACCCCCGCCGAAATAAAAAAAAAGGGACTTTTGTGTGTGGGGTGCCCTCTGTGGCAGGGTCTTTTGCGGGGGGTGGACCTAACCCGTATTCACGCTCGAGGTCGAAGGAAAACCACAGTGAAACCTTCGACAGTTAGGACCCGATCCCTGAAAAAGAAGACTTTATTCTTTCTCTCTCTCTGAAAAAGAAAACATCGCCCTGAAAAAGAAAAACTTTCTCTTTATTCTTTCTCTCTCTCCCTGAAACCCATTTTATACTTTTGAAAAAGAAAACATCGCCCTGAAAAAGAAAAACTTTCTCTTTATTCTTTTTCTCTCTCTCCCTGAAACCCATTTTATACTTTTCTCTCCCTGAAAAAGAAAACATCGCCCTGAAAAAGAAAAACTTTCTCTTTATTCTTTTTCTCTCTCTCCCTGAAACCCATTTTATACTTTTCTCTCCCTGAAAAAGAAAACATCGCCCTGAAAAAGAAAAACTTTCTCTTTATTCTTTCTCTCTCTCTCCTTGAAACCCATTTTATACTTTTCTCTCTCTGAAACATCGCCCTGAACTTTTATTTTTTTCTCTCTCCATCGCCCTGAAAAAGAACTCACTGTATTCTTTTCTCTCGCCCTGAAACAAAAAACAGAGTCAAAGAAAACACACACACCAGAGAAAAAAAAACATTTTTTTTATTTCACCACCTACCTTTCAGAAGGGGGGGGGGTGGTCTCGAGCGAATCCAGCCCGGATTCGAGCGGCCCCAAGTTTTTCTGACCCCCCCTCCCCGGCGCCAGGGAGCGGGGGGGGATTCGGTGGCCCTCGGCACTCGAAGCGACTCGAGCTCGGGACCCTCCCCCTTGGATCCAAGACTTTCCGTCACCTACCTTTTTTCAGATGCCACACACGGAGAGGGGGAGTATGTCCGGTGGTCCTCGGCACTCGGGCGAATCTAGCCCCGGATTCGAGCAGCCCAGCCCCTGAGGGGGGAATTCGGTGGCCCTCGTCACTCGAAGCGACTCGAGCTCGGATTCAAGCGACCCCGCTCGGACCCCGCTCGTGGTGGGAGGAGAGCGAGATGGGTTTTTTTGGGCGAGAGGAGGGCGGGTGGCCCTCGGCACTCGGAGCGAATCAAGCCCGGAAGACCTTCCCCACCCCGGACAACCGGTACAAATGAAAATGCAATATATAGATCTCTTTACTATATATGCAGGTGTCGGGGAGGGGGGTGGGCCCTCCGAGCGACTCCAGCTCGGATTCGAGCGGCCCCCTGTCTCTAATGAAACTCTCGATCCCTCCAATGCCCCCCGGGGCTCCCTTCCATCTTCTTTTTCCCCTCTCTCTCTATCCAGCGACCGTGGCCCGTCCTTTCCTCCTGCGAACCGCCGAAAGGGGTCAAGCGACTCTTTACACCACGGAGGTTCTCCCACTCCATACAAGGCCCAGGGCCCCACTAGGGGGGGGTGAGCACCTTTGGACCACTTGCCGCAGATTTGTTAAACCTCACCCTTCCCCAGCCGTGGCACCTCCCGCCCATTCACGCTCCTGGACCGCAGTGCAACAAAAGCATGCATGAGCGGGAAGCCTCTTCCACCGAAAAGGCGCGTCTCCACGCCTGTCACCCCCCATAGAAGGGGGGGAGTCGTTGCTCTCTGACAGGGCCCCAGACACCACACACACAAGCAATGTCCATGCAAGGCACCGAGCATCTATCAAAGTCTCCGTATCATCGGGTACCGTTTAGGCGCTATGCCTAGTCTGGAACTAGAAGAAGGGTTGAATCCTTTTCCGCTCCAGTGTCCCGGGTAACCCGGATAAGGGGTTCCTTGCCAGAGACCTCTAAAGACCCCGTCGAGAGAACAAAACTCGTTCGGTAGCCTCAGGGAAGTCCGCAGTCGAGAACGGGCCCAACAGTCACCGGGGAGGGGGGCGAGAGAGGGTACACGAGAAAAACAGAATCGAGCCGCCCCAAGAGGAGGGGGGGAGTGGCCCTCGGCACTCGGACGAATCCAGCCCGGATTCGAGCGGCTCCCCCGCAGTTTATGACCCCGGCAACTGGAAATAAAGGGAGGGCATTTATAAAAAAATGCGATATATAGATAGCTTCACTATATATGCATGAGGTGGGGGATGTTGCCATACACGGGGAGGGGGGGGTAGCCCTCGGCACTCGAAGCGACTCTAGCCCGGATTCAAGCGGCCCTCCCGAGTCTCGGACTCTTGTGGTCTGGGAGCACTGGAGGTGGAACACCTAAAAGGCACACGGCAATGGCACACATCGACTGGAGGTGGAACACACAAAGGAACTCTTCTCAAATCTTTGTTTTCATACGAAGGAATCTGGAGCGCTGCAATGAGAATGGAAAACGACATTTTAAAAACAAAAAACAATTTTTAATAACATTTTCAAAAAAGTTGCATGAAATTTCAAAGACTCGAGATAATATAAGCTGAAAAGGCTTTGGATTGGAACAATCAACATTTCTTGTCCCGATCCATGAGTGTCACATTTAAAGAATAGAGAGAAAATACATTTCAGCCAAAATATTATATTAGATACTTAAAATTAAAAAATTCCTTCAAGACACGACAAAGTTCCTGTAGAAATTAAAACATAGAGATACCAGTTTTTGATATACTATTGTAAAGTTATAGTGTCTGGGAGTATTTTTAATGTGTATTACTCATTAATATATTATTTAATTCATTACTCATTTGCGGGTATGGAGTATTTTTAATGTGCATTACTAATTAATATATTATTTAATTCATTACTCATTTGCGTATTGTTTAATGAAATCAAGAAAATTTTCGCAATGATTGCTTAAATTATAACTGTATTAAATTTCAAAACTATTGAATTTAAAACATTTCAAAAACCTTAATCCATTAAAAATAGTTTTTATGAAGGGGTCTCTCACTGAATATCAATCAAAACATCCAAAGTGTGAATGAGTGTATTTTTAATGCCTGTCTAAGTATAAACATGAACATTTGATAAAACAGATTTTGCCTTTTAATATACTACTATTAGAAACTGAACAGATCTTCAAAGAATTTCTTTATTGTGGGAAAAAAAAAATCAACTTTTTTTCTTTTTTATTGAATAACAATAATCATAACAAAAAATCTTACCCAGAGTTGTCAAGTCTCCGGCACACCACTATTATTTTAGAGAAAATGTTGTTCCTTTAAATCGCCCAATTGTTCTAATTAAATAAAACAACATTTTCTGTCTTAAAATACTTGTATCTAAAAGGCCGGAGACTTGGCAGCTCTGCTTACCATAGCAAATAATTAAAAGTAGGTCATTTTAAACGAGCCATCTATTTAAAATTTTATAGAAATCCATACATATGTTCTCAAAATATCATGCGCGCGCAATGACTTACAGAGTAATAAAAAGAGTTCTTTTAAATTCAATAATCCATCAATTCTGAAAAGGTCTGCTCAACAAGCGCAAAAACGTTTTGACACATTCATTTTTTTTAACGGAAAGTCATAAAAGTGGAAGGCGATTTGGAATCGAACTGTGTTTTTCATTATTTCTTTTTTGATAAAGCACCTATTGAGCTTATAAGCGCTTTTGATCGCGTGACATTCATTTTTTAACGGAAAGTCATAAAATTGGAAGGCGATTTGGAATCGAACTGTGTTTTCCATTATTTTTGATAAATGACCTATTGAGCTTATAAGCGCTTTTGATCACGTGACATTCATTTTTTTAACGGAAAGTCATAAAAGTGGAAGGTGGAATCGAACTGTGTTTTCCATTATTTTTGATAAATGACCTATTGAGCTTATAAGCGCTTTTGATCACGTGACATTCATTTTTTTAACGGAAAGTCATAAAAGTGGAAGCTAGAATCGAACTGTGTTTTCCATTATTTTTGATAAACTACCTATTGAGCTTATAAGCGCTTTTGATCACGTGACATTCAGTTTTTTAACGGAAAGTCATAAAATTGGAAGGTGGAATCGAACTGTGTGTTCCATTATTTTTTTTCGATAAATTACCTATTGAGCTTATGAGCGCTTTTGATCACGTGACATTCAGTTTTTTAACGGAAAGTCATAAAATTGGAAGGTGGAATCGAACTGTGTGTTCCATTAATTTTTATCGATAAATTACCTATTGAGCTTATAAGCGCTTTTGATCACGTGACATTCAGTTTTTTAACGGAAAGTCATAAAATTGGAAGGTGGAATCGAACTGTGTTTTCCATTATTTCTTTTTTTTGATAAATTACCTATTGAGCTTATAAGCGCTTTTGATCACGTGACATTCAGTTTTTTAACGGAAAGTCATAAAATTGGAAGGTGGAATCGAACTGTGTTTTCCATTATTTTTTTTTTGATAAATTACCTATTGAGCTTATGAGCGCTTTTGATCACGTGACATTCAGTTTTTTAACGGAAAGTCATAAAATTGGAAGGTGGAATCGAACTGTGTTTTCCATTATTTTTTTTTGATAAATTACCTATTGAGCTTATAAGCGCTTTTGATCACGTGACATTCAGCTTTTAACGGAAAGTCATAAAATTGGAAGGTGGAATCGAACTGTGTGTTCCATTAATTTTTTTTGATAAATTACCTATTGAGCTTATAAGCGCTTTTGATCACGTGACATTCAGTTTTTTAACGGAAAGTCATAAAATTGGAAGGTGGAATCGAACTGTGTTTTCCATTATTTCTTTTTTTTGATAAATTACCTATTGAGCTTATAAGCGCTTTTGATCACGTGACATTCAGTTTTTTAACGGAAAGTCATAAAATTGGAAGGTGGAATCGAACTGTGTTTTCCATTATTTTTTTTTTTTGATAAATTACCTATTGAGCTTATGAGCGCTTTTGATCACGTGACATTCAGTTTTTTAACGGAAAGTCATAAAATTGGAAGGTGGAAGCGATTTGGAATCGAACTGTGTTTTCCATTATTTCTTTTTTTTGATAAAGCACCTATTGAGCTTATAAGCGCTTTTGATCACGTGACATTCAGTTTTTTAACGGAAAGTCATAAAATTGGAAGGTGGAAGCTGGAATCGAACTGTGTTTTCCATTATTTCTTTTTTTTGATAAAGCACCTATTGAGCTTATAAGCGCTTTTGATCGCGTGACATTCAGTTTTTTAACGGAAAGTCATAAAATTGGAAAGTGGAAGCGATTTGGAATCGAACTGTGTTTTCCATTATTTTTGATAAATTACCTATTGAGCTAAAGCGCTTTTGTTCACGTGACAAAGACGTTTTCCACCCTTTCTTGCGTGTGATTATTTTTCTTTCGCGCCGGAGTTTGGTTCAAAACACTCACTTTGATACTATTTTCTGACAGATCTGTTGCGTTTGCAAAACAAGCGGGTAAGTGGGATCACAGATTGCACAGAGGGTTCCGTTTAATATTTCTTTTAAAACACTTTAATCCTTTTGCGAAATCTGCTTTAAAGCTTAAAATACACAAGTTGGAGCCCAGAGGGTTAAATATAAGACTTTCTCAAAATTGTATGATTTGTCGTTTGATGTGAGGTTTTCAGCTATAAGTAACCAAAATTTCAAGTCTTCAACTTAATTAGGGGCTCAGTTAGAAAAAAAAGCTTAAAATACACAAGTTGGAGCCCGAAGGGTTAAATAGAAGACTTTCTCAAAATTGACTAATTTGTCGTTTGATGTGAGGTATTCAGCTATAAGTATGCAAAATTTCAAGTCTTCAACGTAATTAGGGGCTCAGTTAGAAAAAAAAAAGCTTAAAATACACACAAGTTGGAGCCCAAAGGGTTAAATATAAGACTTTTTCAAAATTGACTAATTTGTCGTTTGATGTGAGGTGTTCAGCTATAAGTAACCAAAATTTCAAGTCTTCAACGTAATTAGGGGCTCAGTTAGAAAAAAAAAAGCTTAAAATACACACAAGTTGGAGCCCAAAGGGTTAAATATAAGACTTTTTCAAAATTGACTAATTTGTCGTTTGATGTGAGGTGTTCAGCTATAAGTAACCAAAATTTCAAGTCTTCAACGTAATTAGGGGCTCAGTTAGAAAAATAAAGCTTAAAATACACAAGTTGGAGCTCGAAGGGTTAAATATAAGACTTTTTCAAAATTGACTAATTTGTCGTTTGATGTGAGGTGTTCAGCTATAAGTATGCAAAGTTTCAAGCCTTCAACGTAATTAGGGGCTCAGTTAGAAAAATAAAGCTTAAAATACACACAAGTTGGGGCCCGAAGGGTTAAATAGAAGACTTTTTCAAAATTGACTAATTTGTCGTTTGATGTGAGGTGTTCAGCTATAAGTATGCAAAATTTCAAGTCTTCAACGTAATTAGGGGCTCAGTTAGAAAAAAAAAAGCTTAAAATACACAAGTTGGAGCCCGAAGGGTTAAATAGAAGACTTTTTCAAAATTGACTAATTTGTCGTTTGATGTGAGGTGTTCAGCTATAAGTATGCAAAGTTTCAAGTCTTCAACGTAATTAGGGGCTCAGTTAGAAAAATAAAGCTTAAAATACACAAGTTGGAGCTCGAAGGGTTAAATATAAGACTTTTTCAAAATTGACTAATTTGTCGTTTAATGTGAGGTGTTCAGCTATAAGTATGCAAAGTTTCAAGTCTTCAACGTAATTAGGGGCTCAGTTAGAAAAAAAGCTTAAAATACACAAGTTGGAACCGAGAGGGTTAAATATAAGATTTTTTCAAAGTACATTATAATATTTATATTTATATGAATATATAATATATAACGATTTGTCGTTTGATGTGTGGTGTTCAGCTATAAGTATGCAAAAATTTCAAGTCTTCAACGTAATTAGGTCATCAGAAAAAAAAAAAAAAAAAAAAAAAGCTTAAAATAGTTGTTATATGCAATTTTTAATACATGAACGTCATATTTTGCCTTTCTCAGCTGCTCTGCTCAACAAGCGCAAAACTTTGGGAAGCTTGACTATGGAAGCGATCGATCTGCGTTTTTCCATTTTGTTTTTCAATAAAATAAATTACCTATTGAGTTATAAGCGATTTTGATCACGTGACAAAGACGTTTTTCACCCTTCCTTGTATGGTATTCTTCTTTCGTGTGGGTTCAAAACTCCCACTTTGACACTATCTATTGCGTTTGCAAAAAGCGGAAAACACAGTTCAATTACATAGTTTCTGAACAACAACACCTGCTAGTTTCATGCATCTCCGAACAAAACTAAATTAAAACTTATGCCATAAAGTTGCCCTTTTGGATTTGAGAACAGCTTTAAATAAATGTTTTCGTTTTACCTTTTTATTTTGTTAGGATATATTTAACTAAAATGATTTTTTAATTTAGTATTAATAGTTGTATATGCAATTCTTAATACATGAACGTCATATTTTGCCTTTTTATGTAGTGAATTTTTTTTTCCTTTTTATTGGAAAAGCAATATACCCAAAGTTCGAAAAAATCTGAAGTTCGGATTTAGTAAAGTGTTGAGGATTCCGGAAAAGTGAGATCCGGCAATCAAATCATATCGATTTTTTTTTCAAAACATGTATATTTATACAATTCTTAATTATTTAAAAATATATAAACTTTGCGAACGATTTTCACTAAATTTAAACATTGTGGGTGGTGATCATACAAAAATAAATAATAACAATGTTTACCGGTTTCACTATTTTACAGAATCTTTTTCCTTCAATAATATATTTTACATTCATCACAGAATAGCTTTTACAGAAAACTTTCTGGTTAGAAATTACAAAGTATTTTGTTAAAAAAAAAGTTGAAAAGTGTTTATGCATTCGGTTTGTCTGGCCGTCTGCTCACGCTCTAACTCCCTTAAATATGTTTGGATTTTTCTGAAACTGATAGGGGTTATTTAGGGTCACCAAAGCATGTTTGGTATTGTACATGCAGTAGGTAGGATTCACCGTTCATTTACAGGGGGCGCTCAAAAGTATTCCGTTACATTAGGGTATATGGGGGTGCCGTAAATATACTCGGATTTTTCTGAAACTGATAGGGGTTATTTAGGGTCACCAAAGCATGTTTGGTATTGTACATGCAGTAGGTAGGATTCACCGTTCATTTACAGGGGGCGCTCAAAAGTATTCCGTTACATTAGGGTATATGGGGGTGCCGTCTCGGATTTTTCTGAAATTGATAGGGGTTATTTAGGGTCACCAAAGCATGTTTGGTATTGTACATGCAGTAGGTAGGATTCACCGTTCATTTACAGGGGGCGCTCAAAAGTATTCCGTTACATTAGGGTATATGGGGGTGCCGTAAATATACTCGGATTTTTCTGAAACTGATAGGGGTTATTTAGGGTCACCAAAACATGTTTGGTATTGTACATGCAGTAGGTAGGATTCACCGTTCATTTACAGGGGGCGCTCAAAAGTATTCCGTTACATTAGGGTATATGGGGGTGCCGTAAATATACTCGGATTTTTCTGAAATTGATAGGGGTTATTTGGGGTCACCAAAGCATGTTTGGTATTGTACATGCAGTAGGTAGGATTCACCGTTCATTTACAGGGGGCGCTCAAATGTATTCCGTTACATTAGGGTATATGGGGGTGCCGTAAATATACTCGGATTTTTCTGAAATTGATAGGGGTTATTTGGGATCACCAAAGCATGTTTGGTATTGTACATGCAGTAGGTAGGATTCCCCGTTCATTTACAGGGGGCGCTCAAAAGTATTTCATTAAATCACTGTATATAATAAATTAATAAAATTGATAAAATATAATAATTAATAAAATTAATAATATAAATCACTGTATTTCACTACAATCACATTAGAACAGGACATTCATAGCATTTTTTATTCATTTACAGGGACACGTATAAGAAATCGGTTACAGTACAGTACCGTCTTTAAGTAATAAATGTTGGAGCGCACGGTTTAAAATTCGGTGTGCGTTTTTAAATTTAATTAATTTTTTGCATCTTACCCGTTATATATAAATTCCGTACCTCAAATACAGGGCTGTATAAAAGTATCCATGTACCGTTCTCCTTATGAGAGGAAATTGCTGAGGGTACATTTTTAACTAAAGTATATGTAGCTCTTAAGTGAACTAAATTTTGGCTTGCATGTAGCTAATAGATTCAAATTTATAAATCCTATACAGGGCTGCAATTCGCATAATTTTCCGATTGAGGATGGGAACAGCTGAAATTGGGCTCTGAAATGTATTATGCGTTTCCATAGGGTTGAATTAGATGTAATATTTTAATTTTTTAAACGGTGTAGTTTTGTTACATTATTCTAAATCTGTTGGAAAGTGTTTCATAATCTATGCTTCACGCATGATTTTTTTATTACTTGTTTATATATAATTTACTTCAGTTGACATATAAAAATAGTTAAATGTTATTCAAAACAATTTTAAAAACTATCGTCCACTTAATCAAAAATAGTTTAGAAAATGTTTAAAAAAAAATAAGAATTACCTTTCATTGCAACATTCGTAGCACATCTGTTGTCGGGAATAGAACAGCACACACTTCCACAGGCACGGCTTTTTTTTGCGCGGGGCAGGTGCCCCCACTTTCCCTTGCATGAGATCGAGAGAACAGCACAACCTTCCACAGGCACGGCTTTTTTTTGCGCGGGGCAGGTGCCCCCACTTTCCCTTGCATGAGATCGAGAGAACAGCACACACTTCCACAGGCACGGATTTTTTTTGCGCGGGGCAGGTGCCCCCACTTTCCCTTGCATGAGATCGAGAGAACAGCACACACTTCCACAGGCACGGATTTTTTTTGCGCGGGGCAGGTGCCCCCACTTTCCCTTGCATGAGATCGAGAGAACAGCACACACTTCCACAGGCACGGATTTTTTTTGCGCGGGGCAGGTGCCCCCACTTTCCCTTGCATGAGATCGAGAGAACAGCACACACTTCCACAGGCACGGATTTTTTTTGCGCGGGGCAGGTGCCCCCACTTTCCCTTGCATGAGATCGAGAGAACAGCACACACTTCCACAGGCACGGATTTTTTTTGCGCGGGGCAGGTGCCCCCACTTTCCCTTGCATGAGATCGAGAGAACAGCACACACTTCCACAGGCACGGCTTTTTTTTTGCGCGGGGCAGGTGCCCCCACTTTCCCTTGCATGAGATCGAGAGAACAGCACACACTTCCACAGGCACGGCTTTTTTTTGCGCGGGGCAGGTGCCCCCACTTTCCCTTGCATGAGATCGAGAGAACAGCACACACTTCCACAGGCACGGATTTTTTTTGCGCGGGGCAGGTGCCCCCACTTTCCCTTGCATGAGATCGAGAGAACAGCACACACTTCCACAGGCACGGCTTTTTTTTGCGCGGGGCAGGTGCCCCCACTTTCCCTTGCATGAGATCGAGAGAACAGCACACACTTCCACAGGCACGGCTTTTTTTTGCGCGGGGCAGGTGCCCCCACTTTCCCTTGCATGAGATCGAGAGAACAGCACACACTTCCACAGGCACGGATTTTTTTTGCGCGGGGCAGTTGCCCCCACTTTCCCTTGCATGAGATCGAGAGAACAGCACACACTTCCACAGGCACGGATTTTTTTTGCGCGGGGCAGTTGCCCCCACTTTCCCTTGCATGAGATCGAGAGAACAGCACACACTTCCACAGGCACGGATTTTTTTTGCGCGGGGCAGGTGCCCCCACTTTCCCTTGCATGAGATCGAGAGAACAGCACACACTTCCACAGGCACGGATTTTTTTTGCGCGGGCAGGTGCCCCCACTTTCCCTTGCATGAGATCGAGAGAACAGCACACACTTCCACAGGCACGGATTTTTTTTGCGCGGGGCAGGTGCCCCCACTTTCCCTTGCATGAGATCGAGAGAACAGCACACACTTCCACAGGCACGGCTTTTTTTTGCGCGGGGCAGGTGCCCCCACTTTCCCTTGCATGAGATCGAGAGAACAGCACACACTTCCACAGGCACGGCTTTTTTTTGCGCGGGGCAGGTGCCCCCACTTTCCCTTGCATGAGATCGAGAGAACAGCACACACTTCCACAGGCACGGATTTTTTTTGCGCGGGGCAGGTGCCCCCACTTTCCCTTGCATGAGATCGAGAGAACAGCACACACTTCCACAGGCACGGATTTTTTTTGCGCGGGGCAGGTGCCCCCACTTTCCCTTGCATGAGATCGAGAGAACAGCACACACTTCCACAGGCACGGATTTTTTTTGCGCGGGGCAGGTGCCCCCACTTTCCCTTGCATGAGATCGAGAGAACAGCACACACTTCCACAGGCACGGCTTTTTTTTGCGCGGGGCAGGTGCCCCCACTTTCCCTTGCATGAGATCGAGAGAACAGCACACACTTCCACAGGCACGGCTTTTTTTTGCGCGGGGCAGGTGCCCCCACTTTCCCTTGCATGAGATCGAGAGAACAGCACACACTTCCACAGTCACGGATTTTTTTTGCGCGGGGCAGGTGCCCCCACTTTCCCTTGCATGAGATCGAGAGAACAGCACACACTTCCACAGGCACGGATTTTTTTTGCGCGGGGCAGGTGCCCCCACTTTCCCTTGCATGAGATCGAGAGAACAGCACACACTTCCACAGGCACGGATTTTTTTTGCGCGGGGCAGGTGCCCCCACTTTCCCTTGCATGAGATCGAGAGAACAGCACACACTTCCACAGGCACGGCTTTTTTTTGCGCGGGGCAGGTGCCCCCACTTTCCCTTGCATGAGATCGAGAGAACAGCACACACTTCCACAGGCACGGCTTTTTTTTGCGCGGGGCAGGTGCCCCCACTTTCCCTTGCATGAGATCGAGAGAACAGCACACACTTCCACAGGCACGGATTTTTTTTGCGCGGGGCAGGTGCCCCCACTTTCCCTTGCATGAGATCGAGAGAACAGCACACACTTCCACAGGCACGGCTTTTTTTTGCGCGGGGCAGGTGCCCCCACTTTCCCTTGCATGAGATCGAGAGAACAGCACACACTTCCACAGGCACGGCTTTTTTTTGCGCGGGGCAGGTGCCCCCACTTTCCCTTGCATGAGATCGAGAGAACAGCACAAACTTCCACAGGCACGGATTTTTTTTGCGCGGGGCAGGAGCCCCCACTTTCCCTTGCATGAGATCGAGAGAACAGCACACACTTCCACAGGCACGGATTTTTTTTGCGCGGGGCAGGTGCCCCCACTTTCCCTTGCATGAGATCGAGAGAACAGCACACACTTCCACAGGCACGGATTTTTTTTGCGCGGGGCAGGTGCCCCCACTTTCACTGCAGTAGTTATTTAGACTGTCAATGGAGGGACTAACTTGAACCATTCACAAGTACGAGTGACACGGAAGACGGAAAAAGTTCCATTTATATAGCTTGCGTCCGTGAATTGTCTGCATAGCTTAAAAAAAAAAAAAAAATAATAATAATAATAATAATAATTTTTTTTTTTTTTTTTTTTTTTTTTTTTTTTAAGGGTCCACTGGTCATGGATCATTTCTTTTCATTTCAGTATCAAACCATCAACAACTTAAAAAATTTTAACTCCCATATGTGCTTTGCATATGTTAATAATATGTAATTAATAGTCTTAAGGAATATAGTAAATATTGAAATATTATTTCAAGACTTTGAATGAAATATATGAATCTTTTTCTATCTAAAATTTAAAATATGTAATATTGAACTACGTAATATACAATGGCAAATTCAAGGGAGGCTCGGAGTTCATAAATCCCCTCTGAACATCAACAAAAATATTCTAAACGTCATTTTAAAAATGAAATATACAGTAACCCTCAGTTATCAGCTGTTATTATTATAAAAATAAATCCACAAAGTGATAACACAACATGGCGGTGGGGCTGAAAACATCATTTTTAAAATGAAGCACGACATGACTTTAAATTATTGTAAAGTCGAAATCTTTGATTGTTTCAGGTAGAGGAATGTTTAAAGTGGGGGAGGGGGAGTCTGGACCCCCCGCCCCCTTTCGTTAGGGTACTTTAAAAAAATTTTCAAAGTGAGAGCAAAATCACAACATGCTTCGGGCCGAGAGCAACTACACTGTAATACGGATGCCCATAACTTAAGATATAAGATAAATCCAGATATAAGATTGGCCACAAAAGTTCAGAAACACTTTTTTTTAGAATTCACAATCCATGCATTTATGCACAAGAAAATTATTATAAGATAAATATGGGACGAGTGTGCCCCCCCCCGGCATTTCCATTATTTCATTTTTTTCTCTCTCTCTCTAATGGACTGGTGGCTTCTATTATTATAAAACAGCCATTATAAATGAGGTGTTAGGTGAAGATGAAAGAGCAGCCGTAAAAAGTTAGAACTCTGATTTTCTAGTCGGCCCCACCTGTGGCCGAGAGGTTCTGCTCTCGAATCTGGTAGACGGGAGGTGCTGGGTTCGAACCCAATCGCGCCCGTCGGCCTAATCGTTCGGAGTTTTCTTCGAGCCATGGATTTCCATGCGTCAATACGGATTAGGTTCCCCTAGAAAGCCCCCCCCCCTCCTTCACGAAGAGCACGACCCCCCTCGTGCCTATAACCCTAGAGTAGATAATCGGCCGTCAAAAATCGACCCGATTTTCTAGTCCAAAAAAGGGGGGAGGGCTATTTTTCTTTTGCGGCTGCTCTTTCATCTTCACCGAACACTTGATTTATAATGGCTGTTTCATAATCACAACATGCTTCGGGCCGAGAGCAACTACACTGTAATACGGATGCCCATAACTTAAGATATAAGATTAATCCAGATATAAAATTGGCCACAAAAGTTCAGAAACACTTTTTTTTAGAATTCACAATCCATGCATTTATGCACAAGAAAATTATTATAAGATAAATATGGGACGAGTGTGCCCCCCCCCCCGGCATTTCCATTATTTCATTTTTTTCTCTCTCTCTCTAATGGACTGGTGGCTTCTATTATTATAAAACAGCCATTATAAATGAGGTGTTAGGTGAAGATGAAAGAGCAGCCGTAAAAAGTTAGAACTCTGATTTTCTAGTCGGCCCCACCTGTGGCCGAGAGGTTCTGCTCTCGAATCTGGTAGACGGGAGGTGCTGGGTTCGATCCCAATCGCGCCCGTCGGCCTAATCGTTCGGAGTTTTCTTCGAGCCATGGATTTCCATGCGTCAATACGGATTAGGTTCCCCTAGAAAGCCCCCCCCCCTCCTTCACGAAGAGCACGATTCCCCTCGTGCCTATAACCCTAGAGTAGATAATCGGCCGTCAAAAATCGACCCGATTTTCTAGTCCAAAAAAGGGGGGAGGGCTATTTTTCTTTTGCGGCTGCTCTTTCATCTTCACCGAACACTTGATTTATAATGGCTGTTTCATAATAATAGAAACCACCAGTCCATCAGAAAAAAAATAACTCGGTTAAAGCGGGACTCTACTGCAGTACAAAACATATTTCAATTTTAAGACTTAAAGCACACGTTTTATTTTATCTAAAATGATGTCATTCCCATCCGCTTAAGAATTCCATATTTACGATTATCGTATACAATATGGCTTCAAAAACTACAAAGAAATTAATATTTCAAAAATAAATGGAGATACAGTTTTCAAGCAAAATGTATTTAAAAGAACTTTTTTTTTTTCCAATACGACGGTATAAAAGTTGACTTAAATTACTGACTTAAAAATTGACTGAGTATAAAACTTATATTTAACCCTGAAATACAAGTGCATTAGGAAACTGAAAAACCTACATTTTTTTCAGTGGCTCTGATAAATTTCATCTCATACTGTGTGAAATACTCTTGTATATAATATTTATATATATAAATTTAACTATGTTGAAGGAAAAAAAAAAAAAAAAAAAAAAAAAAAAAAAAAAAAAAAATTATTTTGTGCATTCCATTCTTTAAATTGTACTTCAGAGAGAGAAACCTCTGTCCTTCAAAACTGTGAAAAGGGAATGTGGTTTTTCACGCTTCGATGAAAATTTGTGCAATGATCTGAATCCGTGAAAGGCTTGCATTTCTTACTATTTCCGCAATAGCTCTATCTCAAGGACTAATCCTTGGATTTTGAAACAAACCCGAGATTCCAGTATACTTTGATATGAATTAGTGTTATTTGTATTTTGGTGTAAATCGTGTCAGTCAGTTTTTCACAAGGTCAAAACTGACTGACGAGTTGTTACAATAAGTAAAAAGAGAATTAAATAAAGTGTTCCGTTTTTTCTTAACATACAATGAAAATTATTTTTCCAGAATACTTTCTAAATATTTATTGAAAAATGTAATCAATACCTATCGTGGGGATAGCATATTATATAGTGAATTAGTATAACTTAGTATGAATATTTTAATACATTTTGTAATAATAATAATAATAATAATAATTTAACAAAGTACACCGACCATTTGGAAAATTATTTTTTCAAAGACTAAAATTTAAGACATAAAAAATCGCACGGAGTTGATCCTGCATTACGTACGCCATGGATTAAACGATAACATTCTTGAATCCATCATGATCAAATTTTAAAAGAAATTTCAGTTTTACAATTTTTGGTACTGTAAATTTTTAAACTTCTACGGAGCTGGTCATACATTAAGTACTCCATGAATTAAAGATTAATAGTGTTATTACACGTAAAAATTGCAAGTGGGAAAAATCGCCTGCGACTTGTCAGATTTCCTATGAAACTAGTAGTATTAGTATTAGTAGAGTCCCGCTTTAACCGAGTTATTTTTTTTCTGATGGACTGGTGGTTTCTATTATTATGAAACAGCCATTATAAATCAAGTGTTCGGTGAAGATGAAAGAGCAGCCGCAAAAGAAAAATAGCCCTCCCCCCTTTTTTGGACTAGAAAATCGGGTCGATTTTTGACGGCCGATTATCTACTCTAGGGTTATAGGCACGAGGGGGGTCGTGCTCTTCGTGAAGGAGGGGGGGGGCTTTCTAGGGGAACCTAATCCGTATTGACGCATGGAAATCCATGGCTCGAAGAAAACTCCGAACGATTAGGCCGACGGGCGCGATTGGGTTCGAATCCAGCACCTCCCGTCTACCAGATTCGAGAGCAGAACCTCTCGGCCACAGGTGGGGCCGACTAGAAAATCAGAGTTCTAACTTTTTACGGCTGCTCTTTCATCTTCACCTAACACCTCATTTATAATGGCTGTTTTATAATAATAGAAGCCACCAGTCCATTAGAGAGAGAGAGAAAAAAATGAAATAATGGAAATGCCGGGGGGGGGGGGGCAAACTCGTCCCATATTTATCTTATAATAATTTTCTTGTGCATAAATGCATGGATTGTGAATTCTAAAAAAAAGTGTTTCTGAACTTTTGTGGCCAATCTTATATCTGGATTAATCTTATATCTTAAGTTATGGGCATCCGTATTACAGTGTAGTTGCTCTCGGCCCGAAGCATGTTGTGATTATGAAACAGCCATTATAAATCAAGTGTTCGGTGAAGATGAAAGAGCAGCCGCAAAAGAAAAATAGCCCTCCCCCCTTTTTTGGACTAGAAAATCGGGTCGATTTTTGACGGCCGATTATCTACTCTAGGGTTATAGGCACGAGGGGGGTCGTGCTCTTCGTGAAGGAGGGGGGGGCTTTCTAGGGGAACCTAATCCGTATTGACGCATGGAAATCCATGGCTCGAAGAAAACTCCGAACGATTAGGCCGACGGGCGCGATTGGGTTCGAACCCAGCACCTCCCGTCTACCAGATTCGAGAGCAGAACCTCTCGGCCACAGGTGGGGCCGACTAGAAAATCAGAGTTCTAACTTTTTACGGCTGCTCTTTCATCTTCACCTAACACCTCATTTATAATGGCTGTTTTATAATAATAGAAGCCACCAGTCCATTAGAGAGAGAGAGAAAAAATGAAATAATGGAAATGCCGGGGGGGGCACACTCGTCCCCTATTTATCTTATAATAATTTTCTTGTGCATAAATGCATGGATTGTGAATTCTAAAAAAAGTGTTTCTGAACTTTTGTGGCCAATCTTATATCTGGATTAATCTTATATCTTAAGTTATGGGCATCCGTATTACAGTGTAGTTGCTCTCGGCCCGAAGCATGTTGTGATTTTGCTCTCACTTTGAAAATTTTTTTAAAGTACCCTAACGAAAGGGGGCGGGGGGTCCAGACTCCCCCTCCCCCACTTTAAACATTTCTCTACCTGAAACAATCAAAGATTTCGACTTTACAATAATTTAAAGTCATGTCGTGCTTCATTTTAAAAATGATGTTTTCAGCCCCACCGCCATGTTGTGTTATCACTTTGTGGATTTATTTTTATAATAATAACAGCTGATAACTGAGGGTTACTGTATATTTCATTTTTAAAATGACGTTTAGAATATTTTTTTTGATGTTCAGAGGGGATTTATGAACTCCGAACCTCCCTTGAATTTGCCATTGTATATTACGTAGTTCAATATTACATATTTTAAATTTTAGATAGAAAAAGATTCATATATTTCATTCAAAGTCTTGAAATAATATTTCAATATTTACTATATTCCTTAAGACTATTAATTACATATTATTAACATATGCAAAGCACATATGGGAGTTAAAATTTTTTAAGTTGTTGATGGTTTGATACTGAAATGAAAAGAAATGATCCATGACCAGTGGACCCTTAAAAAAAAAAAAAAAAAAAAAAAAAAAAAAAAAAAAAAAAAATAATAATAATTTTTTAATAATTTTTTTTTTTTTCTTCAGTGAATTGTTAGTGAATTGTCAGTGAATTGACAGTGAATTGTCTGCATAGCTAAAAAAAAAAAAAAAAAAAAAAAAAAAATTATTATTATTATTATTATTATTTTTTTTTTTTTTTTTTAAGCTATGCAGACAATTCACGGACGCAAGCTATATAAATGGAACTTTTTCCGTCTTCCGTGTCACTCGTACTTGTGAATGGTTCAAGTTAGTCCCTCCATTGACAGTCTAAATAACTACTGCAGTGAAAGTGGGGGCACCTGCCCCGCGCAAAAAAAATCCGTGCCTGTGGAAGTGTGTGCTGTTCTCTCGATCTCATGCAAGGGAAAGTGGGGGCACCTGCCCCGCGCAAAAAAAATCCGTGCCTGTGGAAGTGTGTGCTGTTCTCTCGATCTCATGCAAGGGAAAGTGGGGGCACCTGCCCCGCGCAAAAAAAAGCCGTGCCTGTGGAAGGTTGTGCTGTTCTCTCGATCTCATGCAAGGGAAAGTGGGGGCACCTGCCCCGCGCAAAAAAAAGCCGTGCCTGTGGAAGTGTGTGCTGTTCTATTCCCGACAACAGATGTGCTACGAATGTTGCAATGAAAGGTAATTCTTATTTTTTTTTAAACATTTTCTAAACTATTTTTGATTAAGTGGACGATAGTTTTTAAAATTGTTTTGAATAACATTTAACTATTTTTATATGTCAACTGAAGTAAATTATATATAAACAAGTAATAAAAAAATCATGCGTGAAGCATAGATTATGAAACACTTTCCAACAGATTTAGAATAATGTAACAAAACTACACCGTTTAAAAAATTAAAATATTACATCTAATTCAACCCTATGGAAACGCATAATACATTTCAGAGCCCAATTTCAGCTGTTCCCATCCTCAATCGGAAAATTATGCGAATTGCAGCCCTGTATAGGATTTATAAATTTGAATCTATTAGCTACATGCAAGCCAAAATTTAGTTCACTTAAGAGCTACATATACTTTAGTTAAAAATGTACCCTCAGCAATTTCCTCTCATAAGGAGAACGGTACATGGATACTTTTATACAGCCCTGTATTTGAGGTACGGAATTTATATATAACGGGTAAGATGCAAAAAATTAATTAAATTTAAAAACGCACACCGAATTTTAAACCGTGCGCTCCAACATTTATTACTTAAAGACGGTACTGTACTGTAACCGATTTCTTATACGTGTCCCTGTAAATGAATAAAAAATGCTATGAATGTCCTGTTCTAATGTGATTGTAGTGAAATACAGTGATTTATATTATTAATTTTATTAATTATTATATTTTATCAATTTTATTAATTTATTATATACAGTGATTTAATGAAATACTTTTGAGCGCCCCCTGTAAATGAACGGGGAATCCTACCTACTGCATGTACAATACCAAACATGCTTTGGTGATCCCAAATAACCCCTATCAATTTCAGAAAAATCCGAGTATATTTACGGCACCCCCATATACCCTAATGTAACGGAATACTTTTGAGCGCCCCCTGTAAATGAACGGTGAATCCTACCTACTGCATGTACAATACCAAACATGCTTTGGTGACCCCAAATAACCCCTATCAATTTCAGAAAAATTCGAGACGGCACCCCCATATACCCTAATGTAACGGAATACTTTTGAGCGCCCCCTGTAAATGAACGGTGAATCCTACCTACTGCATGTACAATACCAAACATGCTTTGGTGACCCTAAATAACCCCTATCAGTTTCAGAAAAATCCGAGTATATTTACGGCACCCCCATATACCCTAATGTAACGGAATACTTTTGAGCGCCCCCTGTAAATGAACGGTGAATCCTACCTACTGCATGTACAATACCAAACATGCTTTGGTGACCCTAAATAACCCCTATCAATTTCAGAAAAATCCGAGACGGCACCCCCATATACCCTAATGTAACGGAATACTTTTGAGCGCCCCCTGTAAATGAACGGTGAATCCTACCTACTGCATGTACAATACCAAACATGCTTTGGTGACCCTAAATAACCCCTATCAGTTTCAGAAAAATCCGAGTATATTTACGGCACCCCCATATACCCTAATGTAACGGAATACTTTTGAGCGCCCCCTGTAAATGAACGGTGAATCCTACCTACTGCATGTACAATACCAAACATGCTTTGGTGACCCTAAATAACCCCTATCAGTTTCAGAAAAATCCAAACATATTTAAGGGAGTTAGAGCGTGAGCAGACGGCCAGACAAACCGAATGCATAAACACTTTTCAACTTTTTTTTTAACAAAATACTTTGTAATTTCTAACCAGAAAGTTTTCTGTAAAAGCTATTCTGTGATGAATGTAAAATATATTATTGAAGGAAAAAGATTCTGTAAAATAGTGAAACCGGTAAACATTGTTATTATTTATTTTTTTATGATCACCACCCACAATGTTTAAATTTAGTGAAAATCGTTCGCAAAGTTTATATATTTTTAAATAATTAAGAATTGTATAAATATACATGTTTTGAAAAAAAAATCGATATGATTTGATTGCCGGATCTCACTTTTCCGGAATCCTCAACACTTTACTAAATCCGAACTTCAGATTTTTTCGAACTTTGGGTATATTGCTTTTCCAATAAAAAGGAAAAAAAAATTCACTACATAAAAAGGCAAAATATGACGTTCATGTATTAAGAATTGCATATACAACTATTAATACTAAATTAAAAAATCATTTTAGTTAAATATATCCTAACAAAATAAAAAGGTAAAACGAAAACATTTATTTAAAGCTGTTCTCAAATCCAAAAGGGCAACTTTATGGCATAAGTTTTAATTTAGTTTTGTTCGGAGATGCATGAAACTAGCAGGTGTTGTTGTTCAGAAACTATGTAATTGAACTGTGTTTTCCGCTTTTTGCAAACGCAATAGATAGTGTCAAAGTGGGAGTTTTGAACCCACACGAAAGAAGAATACCATACAAGGAAGGGTGAAAAACGTCTTTGTCACGTGATCAAAATCGCTTATAACTCAATAGGTAATTTATTTTATTGAAAAACAAAATGGAAAAACGCAGATCGATCGCTTCCATAGTCAAGCTTCCCAACGTTTTGCGCTTGTTGAGCAGAGCAGCTGAGAAAGGCAAAATATGACGTTCATGTATTAAAAATTGCATATAACAACTATTTTAAGCTTTTTTTTTTTTTTTTTTTTTCTGATGACCTAATTACGTTGAAGACTTGAAATTTTTGCATACTTATAGCTGAACACCACACATCAAACGACAAATCGTTATATATTATATATTCATATAAATATAAATATTATAATGTACTTTGAAAAAATCTTATATTTAACCCTCTCGGTTCCAACTTGTGTATTTTAAGCTTTTTTTCTAACTGAGCCCCTAATTACGTTGAAGACTTGAAACTTTGCATACTTATAGCTGAACACCTCACATTAAACGACAAATTAGTCAATTTTGAAAAAGTCTTATATTTAACCCTTCGAGCTCCAACTTGTGTATTTTAAGCTTTATTTTTCTAACTGAGCCCCTAATTACGTTGAAGACTTGAAACTTTGCATACTTATAGCTGAACACCTCACATCAAACGACAAATTAGTCAATTTTGAAAAAGTCTTCTATTTAACCCTTCGGGCTCCAACTTGTGTATTTTAAGCTTTTTTTTTTCTAACTGAGCCCCTAATTACGTTGAAGACTTGAAATTTTGCATACTTATAGCTGAACACCTCACATCAAACGACAAATTAGTCAATTTTGAAAAAGTCTTCTATTTAACCCTTCGGGCCCCAACTTGTGTGTATTTTAAGCTTTATTTTTCTAACTGAGCCCCTAATTACGTTGAAGGCTTGAAACTTTGCATACTTATAGCTGAACACCTCACATCAAACGACAAATTAGTCAATTTTGAAAAAGTCTTATATTTAACCCTTTGGGCTCCAACTTGTGTGTATTTTAAGCTTTTTTTTTTCTAACTGAGCCCCTAATTACGTTGAAGACTTGAAATTTTGGTTACTTATAGCTGAACACCTCACATCAAACGACAAATTAGTCAATTTTGAAAAAGTCTTATATTTAACCCTTTGGGCTCCAACTTGTGTGTATTTTAAGCTTTTTTTTTTCTAACTGAGCCCCTAATTACGTTGAAGACTTGAAATTTTGCATACTTATAGCTGAATACCTCACATCAAACGACAAATTAGTCAATTTTGAGAAAGTCTTCTATTTAACCCTTCGGGCTCCAACTTGTGTATTTTAAGCTTTTTTTTCTAACTGAGCCCCTAATTAAGTTGAAGACTTGAAATTTTGGTTACTTATAGCTGAAAACCTCACATCAAACGACAAATCATACAATTTTGAGAAAGTCTTATATTTAACCCTCTGGGCTCCAACTTGTGTATTTTAAGCTTTAAAGCAGATTTCGCAAAAGGATTAAAGTGTTTTAAAAGAAATATTAAACGGAACCCTCTGTGCAATCTGTGATCCCACTTACCCGCTTGTTTTGCAAACGCAACAGATCTGTCAGAAAATAGTATCAAAGTGAGTGTTTTGAACCAAACTCCGGCGCGAAAGAAAAATAATCACACGCAAGAAAGGGTGGAAAACGTCTTTGTCACGTGAACAAAAGCGCTTTAGCTCAATAGGTAATTTATCAAAAATAATGGAAAACACAGTTCGATTCCAAATCGCTTCCACTTTCCAATTTTATGACTTTCCGTTAAAAAACTGAATGTCACGCGATCAAAAGCGCTTATAAGCTCAATAGGTGCTTTATGAAAAAAAAAGAAATAATGGAAAACACAGTTCGATTCCAGCTTCCACCTTCCAATTTTATGACTTTCCGTTAAAAAACTGAATGTCACGTGATCAAAAGCGCTTATAAGCTCAATAGGTGCTTTATCAAAAAAAAGAAATAATGGAAAACACAGTTCGATTCCAAATCGCTTCCACCTTCCAATTTTATAACTTTCCGTTAAAAAACTGAATGTCACGTGATCAAAAGCGCTCATAAGCTCAATAGGTAATTTATCAAAAAAAAAAATAATGGAAAACACAGTTCGATTCCACCTTCCAATTTTATGACTTTCCGTTAAAAAACTGAATGTCACGTGATCAAAAGCGCTTATAAGCTCAATAGGTAATTTATCAAAAAAAAGAAATAATGGAAAACACAGTTCGATTCCACCTTCCAATTTTATGACTTTCCGTTAAAAAACTGAATGTCACGTGATCAAAAGCGCTTATAAGCTCAATAGGTAATTTATCAAAAAAAATTAATGGAACACGCAGTTCGATTCCACCTTCCAATTTTATGACTTTCCGTTAAAAAACTGAATGTCACGTGATCAAAAGCGCTTATAAGCTCAATAGGTAATTTATCAAAAAAAAATAATGGAAAACACAGTTCGATTCCACCTTCCAATTTTATGACTTTCCGTTAAAAAACTGAATGTCACGTGATCAAAAGCGCTCATAAGCTCAATAGGTAATTTATCAAAAAAAAAAATAATGGAAAACACAGTTCGATTCCACCTTCCAATTTTATGACTTTCCGTTAAAAAACTGAATGTCACGTGATCAAAAGCGCTTATAAGCTCAATAGGTAATTTATCAAAAAAAAGAAATAATGGAAAACACAGTTCGATTCCACCTTCCAATTTTATGACTTTCCGTTAAAAAACTGAATGTCACGTGATCAAAAGCGCTTATAAGCTCAATAGGTAATTTATCGATAAAAATTAATGGAACACACAGTTCGATTCCACCTTCCAATTTTATGACTTTCCGTTAAAAAACTGAATGTCACGTGATCAAAAGCGCTTATAAGCTCAATAGGTAGTTTATCAAAAATAATGGAAAACACAGTTCGATTCCAAATCGCCTTCCAATTTTATGACTTTCCGTTAAAAAATGAATGTCACGCGATCAAAAGTGCTTATAAGCTCAATAGGTGCTTTATCAAAAAAGAAATAATGAAAAACACAGTTCGATTCCAAATCGCCTTCCACTTTTATGACTTTCCGTTAAAAAAAATGAATGTGTCAAAACGTTTTTGCGCTTGTTGAGCAGACCTTTTCAGAATTGATGGATTATTGAATTTAAAAGAACTCTTTTTATTACTCTGTAAGTCATTGCGCGCGCATGATATTTTGAGAACATATGTATGGATTTCTATAAAATTTTAAATAGATGGCTCGTTTAAAATGACCTACTTTTAATTATTTGCTATGGTAAGCAGAGCTGCCAAGTCTCCGGCCTTTTAGATACAAGTATTTTAAGACAGAAAATGTTGTTTTATTTAATTAGAACAATTGGGCGATTTAAAGGAACAACATTTTCTCTAAAATAATAGTGGTGTGCCGGAGACTTGACAACTCTGGGTAAGATTTTTTGTTATGATTATTGTTATTCAATAAAAAAGAAAAAAAGTTGATTTTTTTTTTCCCACAATAAAGAAATTCTTTGAAGATCTGTTCAGTTTCTAATAGTAGTATATTAAAAGGCAAAATCTGTTTTATCAAATGTTCATGTTTATACTTAGACAGGCATTAAAAATACACTCATTCACACTTTGGATGTTTTGATTGATATTCAGTGAGAGACCCCTTCATAAAAACTATTTTTAATGGATTAAGGTTTTTGAAATGTTTTAAATTCAATTGTTTTGAAATTTAATACAGTTATAATTTAAGCAATCATTGCGAAAATTTTCTTGATTTCATTAAACAATACGCAAATGAGTAATGAATTAAATAATATATTAATTAGTAATGCACATTAAAAATACTCCATACCCGCAAATGAGTAATGAATTAAATAATATATTAATGAGTAATACACATTAAAAATACTCCCAGACACTATAACTTTACAATAGTATATCAAAAACTGGTATCTCTATGTTTTAATTTCTACAGGAACTTTGTCGTGTCTTGAAGGAATTTTTTAATTTTAAGTATCTAATATAATATTTTGGCTGAAATGTATTTTCTCTCTATTCTTTAAATGTGACACTCATGGATCGGGACAAGAAATGTTGATTGTTCCAATCCAAAGCCTTTTCAGCTTATATTATCTCGAGTCTTTGAAATTTCATGCAACTTTTTTGAAAATGTTATTAAAAATTGTTTTTTGTTTTTAAAATGTCGTTTTCCATTCTCATTGCAGCGCTCCAGATTCCTTCGTATGAAAACAAAGATTTGAGAAGAGTTCCTTTGTGTGTTCCACCTCCAGTCGATGTGTGCCATTGCCGTGTGCCTTTTAGGTGTTCCACCTCCAGTGCTCCCAGACCACAAGAGTCCGAGACTCGGGAGGGCCGCTTGAATCCGGGCTAGAGTCGCTTCGAGTGCCGAGGGCTACCCCCCCCTCCCCGTGTATGGCAACATCCCCCACCTCATGCATATATAGTGAAGCTATCTATATATCGCATTTTTTTATAAATGCCCTCCCTTTATTTCCAGTTGCCGGGGTCATAAACTGCGGGGGAGCCGCTCGAATCCGGGCTGGATTCGTCCGAGTGCCGAGGGCCACTCCCCCCCTCCTCTTGGGGCGGCTCGATTCTGTTTTTCTCGTGTACCCTCTCTCGCCCCCCTCCCCGGTGACTGTTGGGCCCGTTCTCGACTGCGGACTTCCCTGAGGCTACCGAACGAGTTTTGTTCTCTCGACGGGGTCTTTAGAGGTCTCTGGCAAGGAACCCCTTATCCGGGTTACCCGGGACACTGGAGCGGAAAAGGATTCAACCCTTCTTCTAGTTCCAGACTAGGCATAGCGCCTAAACGGTACCCGATGATACGGAGACTTTGATAGATGCTCGGTGCCTTGCATGGACATTGCTTGTGTGTGTGGTGTCTGGGGCCCTGTCAGAGAGCAACGACTCCCTCCCTTCTATGGGGGGTGACAGGCGTGGAGACGCGCCTTTTCGGTGGAAGAGGCTTCCCGCTCATGCATGCTTTTGTTGCACTGCGGTCCAGGAGCGTGAATGGGCGGGAGGTGCCACGGCTGGGGAAGGGTGAGGTTTAACAAATCTGCGGCAAGTGGTCCAAAGGTGCTCACCCCCCCCTAGTGGGGCCCTGGGCCTTGTATGGAGTGGGAGAACCTCCGTGGTGTAAAGAGTCGCTTGACCCCTTTCGGCGGTTCGCAGGAGGAAAGGACGGGCCACGGTCGCTGGATAGAGAGAGAGGGGAAAAAGAAGATGGAAGGGAGCCCCGGGGGGCATTGGAGGGATCGAGAGTTTCATTAGAGACAGGGGGCCGCTCGAATCCGAGCTGGAGTCGCTCGGAGGGCCCACCCCCCTCCCCGACACCTGCATATATAGTAAAGAGATCTATATATTGCATTTTCATTTGTACCGGTTGTCCGGGGTGGGGAAGGTCTTCCGGGCTTGATTCGCTCCGAGTGCCGAGGGCCACCCGCCCTCCTCTCGCCCAAAAAAAACCCATCTCGCTCTCCTCCCACCACGAGCGGGGTCCGAGCGGGGTCGCTTGAATCCGAGCTCGAGTCGCTTCGAGTGACGAGGGCCACCGAATTCCCCCCTCAGGGGCGGGGCTGCTCGAATCCGGGGCTAGATTCGCTCGAGTGCCGAGGACCACCGGACATACTCCCCCTCTCCGTGAGTGGCATCTGAGAAAAGGTAGGTGACGGAAAGTCTTGGATCCAAGGGGGAGGGTCCCGAGCTCGAGTCGCTTCGAGTGCCGAGGGCCACCGAATCCCCCCCCCGCTCCCTGGCGCCGGGGAGGGGGGGTCAGAAAAACTTGGGGCCGCTCGAATCCGGGCTGGATTCGCTCGAGACCACCCCCCCCCCTTCTGAAAGGTAGGTGGTGAAATAAAAAAAATGTTTTTTTTTCTCTGGTGTGTGTGTTTTCTTTGACTCTGTTTTTTGTTTCAGGGCGAGAGAAAAAAATACAGTGAGTTCTTTTTCAGGGCGATGGAGAGAGAAAAAAATAAAAGTTCAGGGCGATGTTTCAGAGAGAGAAAAGTATAAAATGGGTTTCAAGGAGAGAGAGAGAAAGAATAAAGAGAAAGTTTTTCTTTTTCAGGGCGATGTTTTCTTTTTCAGGGAGAGAAAAGTATAAAATGGGTTTCAGGGAGAGAGAGAAAAAGAATAAAGAGAAAGTTTTTCTTTTTCAGGGCGATGTTTTCTTTTTCAGGAAGAGAAAAGTATAAAATGGGTTTCAGGGAGAGAGAGAAAAAGAATAAAGAGAAAGTTTTTCTTTTTCAGGGCGATGTTTTCTTTTTCAAAAGTATAAAATGGGTTTCAGGGAGAGAGAGAAAGAATAAAGAGAAAGTTTTTCTTTTTCAGGGCGATGTTTTCTTTTTCAGAGAGAGAGAAAGAATAAAGTCTTCTTTTTCAGGGATCGGGTCCTAACTGTCGAAGGTTTTACTGTGGTTTTCCTTCGACCTCGAGCGTGAATACGGGTTAGGTCCACCCCCCGCAAAAGACCCTGCCACAGAGGGCACCCCACACACAAAAGTCCCTTTTTTTTATTTCGGCGGGAGTGGTGGCCGTCCGCCTAACCGTCGAAGGTTTTACTGTGGTTTTCCTTCGACCTCGAGCGTGAATACGAGTTGGGATGTTTCGAAAAAGACCCTACCACAGAGGGCACCTCCCCCAAAACAAAACTGTGAAACCCATTCTATGAAAGGACCCCTATAAAAACATCGGAAAACCATATGAAACCCACTCCACGATAAACACAACTTTGAAACCCTTACACGGACAACAACCCACTCCACGATAAACACAACTTTGAAACCCTCACACGGACAACAACCCTCACACTGAAAACAACCCACTCCACGATAAACACGACTTTGAAACCCTCACACGGACAACAACCCTCACACTGAAAACAACCCACTCCACGATAAACAAAACTTTGAAACCCTCACACGGACAACAACCCTCACACTGAAAACAACCCACTCCACGATAAACACGACTCTGAAACCCTCACACTCAAAACATATGAAACCCACTCCACACAACCCACTCCACGATAGTCACAACTCTGAAACCTTCACACTGAAAACAACCCTCACACTCAAAACATATGAAACCCACTCCATGATATTTACAACTCTGAAACCCACTCCATGATATTTACAACTCTGAAACCCACTCCATGATATTTACAACTCTGAAACCCACTCCACACAACCCACTCCACGATATTTACAACTCTGAAACCCACTCCACGATATTTACAACTCTGAAACCCACTCCACACAACCCACTCCACGATAGTCACAACTCTGAAACCTTCACACTGAAAACAACCCTCACACTCAAAACATATGAAACCCACTCCATGATATTTACAACTCTGAAACCCACTCCACACAACCCACTCCACGATAGTCACAACTCTGAAACCCACACACTGAAAACAACCCTAACACTCAAAACATATGAAACCCACTCCATGATATTTACAACTCTGAAACCCACTCCACACAACCCACTCCACGATAGTCACAACTCTGAAACCCACTCCACACAACCCACTCCACGATAGTCACAACTCTGAAACCCACTCCACGATATTTACAACTCTGAAACCCACTCCACGATATTTACAACTCTGAAACCCACTCCACACAACCCACTCCACGATAGTCACAACTCTGAAACCCACTCCACACAACCCACTCCACGATAGTCACAACTCTGAAACCCACTCCACACAACTCACTCCACGGCACCAGAAACCCATGACACGATCCAAAATCAGTCCAAAACAGGAGTTTCCCCCCCTCGCCGACTCTTTTTAATTCTCCAACCACCCCCCCCCTAACCACTTTTAACTCAATATTTTTTCTTGTGTTTTTTCCCTATTGTGTCAGGAATCGTCATGGGTCCGGTGCTCAACATATAAATCAGTCGACTGTCCCCACGCCCAGGGTCCACTGGAAAACGACGAAGGGCCCTGGTTTTGCCAGTACTTGACGGGGGGTAAAAATAGGAATATATAATATTGATTTTTTAAATATTAAATATATAAATATAAAAATATAAATATATATAAATATATATTTATATATATATATATATATATATATATATATTTAAAAAAAATAAAATAAAATAAAAAATAAAATAAATTTTTTTTTTTTTTTTTTTTTTAAATATATATTTATTAAATATATATAATATTAAATATATAAATATATATATAATATGTATTTATATATATATAAAAAAAAAAAAAAAAAAAATTTTTTTTTTTTTTTTTTTAAATATATATATTAAATATATATATAATCTTAAATATTTTTTTTTTTTTTTTAATAATTTATATTTATTAAATATATATAATATTAAATATATAAATATATATATAATATGTATTTATATTAAAAAAGAAAAAAAAAAAATTAATAATATATATTTATTAAATATATATATATATATAATATTAAATATATAAATATATATATAATATGTATTTATATATATATTATATATTATTAAAAAAAAAAAAAAAAAAAAATTTTTATATATATATATATATATATATATATATATATATATATTAAAATATAAATGGTAAATTTCAGAAAACTATTGAAAGGGAAGAGTATATACATATATACATATTGAAATCTTTACAGTATTTTAGCTCGTTATAATAAACGGATAAAGTGGGGCAAAAATATGCATACACCTTCCCCTTTTATCTTTCCTCCCTAGATGCCCTTTATCTAATATAATGTTTTTGAAAATTGGTTAAAATAATTTTATATATTCTTTACAATGTTTTATTTAATACATGTTTTGCTTCTTCCCGACCCGTGGACAGGAAGCGGTCCATTCGCGACTTTCTTCCTCGGTAGCTTACGGCCCCCACCCCTATTTATATGAGGGTCAACCCACTTCTATACTCTTGTTTCTCGCTATACTCTTTCTATATTCTTGTTCTCTTGATTATTATTTCTAAACTCGCGGTTCCTGAAAAAAGGATTTCGCAAAGACTGTCCGGGGGTGGGAAAGGAGGGTCCTAGGAAGGTACGTGAGAAAAGGTGTAAAAAAGGGACCCCCATGGCGCTTCTCTGAAACAGTGTAGAGGACAGTGGCCATACAGAAGCGTGACCGCCACCCCCTTCCTCTAGCCCAATATTTTTCTGGTCCCTATTGTGTCACGAATCGTCATGGGTCCGGTGCTCAACACATAAATCTGCCGACTGTCCCCACACCCAGGGTCCACTGGAAAAGGACAAAAGGCCCCTGTCTCCCAGTACCAGACGGGGGGTGTCAGAAGGAGAGAAGGAAGTAAAACGAGGCAGAAAAAAAAATTTTTTTTTTTTTTTTTTTTTTTAAATATATACATATATATTACGCCAATATTCTTGGCAACGACTTTAAAACTATAGTATTACAACACCACGGTAGATATGGGAGTGGGGTATGAAAGCCAGCATATAAAATGAAAGTGTCGCGCGGGTAGATTATTCACTACAATGTCTTCGTTCGATTACTATACTGCTCCTCGCTCCAGTGGCATTCACCGTATGACGGTTGTCGTGGGACACAATTGTAAAGTTTATTTTTACATGTCTGATGTCCTAGTGTTACTGAATGAAGATTTTACGTTTGAATTTAAATATGCTACTTGCCAACTAAAAGATATTTGTTCGCTCCGGCCATTGCCAAGACCCGAGGCCTGGGTCATTGAATTTAACGCTTTTCTAAATTTATTGCGCGGTATCGATCAATGGGACCTCTACTATGAATTATATTATGGACATGCAAAGGTGATGTATTACCGAAACAAGATTCCTCAACTCACTAGCTGCGAAAACACCGAAGGCACGATGTTTAGATTATGGGTTGAAAGAATCCAAGAAAGGTTGAGAGAGTATGTTTTGAGCCTGCCGAAAAACTCTCCACCCAAACCCAAACGGCTGAGACTATAACTTCTGAAGCCCAATGGGTGTAGAAGTCCAAAAATTGGGGTTGAAATACTTGGTTTTCAAGTATTTTCAATTATCAATTATTCAATATTATTTTTTTATAATATATATAAAAAAAAAAAAATATATATATATATATATATATATATATATATATATATATATATCTCACTCTCTCTCTCTCTCTATATATATATATTTATTTATATTATATAAATATAATATATATATATATATATATATATATATATATATATATATTTTTTTTTTTTTTTTTTTTTATACATATATAAATTGGAGACGAAACTGAATTTTGTTTCGGCAGAATCTACATTTCAAAATATTTTCCTTCCAGCCTTTATTTCTTTTTCTTCACACTACCCAGTTTTTTGTTAAAAAACTTTGGTTTTGGGTGAATGAGGCGATACAGTTTGCAGTACAGAAGAATCCAACGTTCTGATTTTTACCCTCTCTCAATTTCCGCTTCTAAACGGGTTTTCGTCTCCGATTCCTCTGGGGTCATTTCGACCTGAGTAGAACTTTGCGGATGGTACAAGACGACCCAGACGGCCCTCAGTTCCCGCCAATGGATGGGGGTGGCACACTCCGTACATGTGAGCGGCAACGCTCGTTCATCCAGGTCTTTTTTCACTTTATAAACAATGCAGCCAGCATGGTATCCGTGACCGCACCGTCGTAATATTAAACCGGACCCGCCTTGCCGCATCCGGCAATAAACACAATAAAGTGGTGGCGACATTATCAATTCTCAAGTTGAAAATGTGGATGTCTATCAGAGAGCACCGAGAAGGAACATGGATCGAATCTGAGAAATCATTTTGTTGGAAAAAAAAAAAAAAAAAATTTTTTTTTTTTTTTTTTTTTTATAATAATATATAATATATTTTTATATATATATATTATATATATATTTAAAAAAAAAAAAAAATATTTATAAAAATTTTTATAAATATAAAATTTATATATATATAATATAAAATTTTTATAAAAATTTTATATTATATATTATTATATAAAAAAAAAAAAAAAAGAAAAAAATTTTTTTTTTTTTTTTTTTTTTTTTTTTTATAATAATATATAATATATTTTTATATATATATTATATATATATTAAAAAAAAAAAAAAAATTTTTTTTTTAATAATAATATATAATATATGTATATATATATATATATATATATATATATTATATATATATTATTAAATTTTTTTTTTTTTTTTTTTTTATATAATATAATATATTTTTAAATAATATATTTGTGTACATCTTCTGATGAAATACTTGTGTATTACAGGAGTTTTAATTTTGTAATTATGTTTTTTCAAGTTGCATTATAAAAACTTATCATCACAACAGAAAAATATTAACGACTTAATTAGTTCAAAGAAGCATGATTGTTTTACCTTGAATAGTATTGCTGATAATAGCACTGATTTTATAATTAGAAAGGCGGACAAAATTAAGTATCCAATAGAAAATGGATGTAATCACTTTGAAAGAAATCTACCTGCATTTGGATATAAAAGTGATATTATAAGTGCCTTGAAAGATAACCAAGTAATTATTGTATCAGCTGACTGTTCATACTTTTTAATACTGTTACCCCAGTCACGTCAAAGTTATCTAACTACTTTGTCGTATCATGTGAAAATAGTAATATTTCTTGTGAATGGGTCAAATATGATATTAAAAGTTTTATAAAACATCACGTTGAGGGTATTTTAGAAATTGATTTCATGAATGCTGAGTTATTTGAAAGATTCAAATATATCTAAACAAAACTGCTTTATTTTAAATCTTCCATTTAAGCAATCTGATCTTTTGCTGGCTATTTTAAGAGGAAATATTAGCGCAGCAGAAAGAATCTAAATTATTACTTCTTCTTTCTATTTTTGAGAATGTCAAGACATTGGCAAATTATTTTTTCTTCATTGCAAGTCTATTTATTAGAAATTCAAAATCTGCTACTACCTGTGCTAACAATTTGGAAAAAAGAACCATTAGTCTTCAAAAAATTACACAGAGGATGTAGTTTGCACAGCCTTATCTATTTCTGTTTTGAATAATCCTAGAGATGTTCTAGCTTTTTTGTCAAGTTTGGCCAAATCTGCTCATGCTATGCTTATTAAAAAAATTCAAGTGTTAAATTATGACAATTGAGAATGTGTTTTATTGCATAAACACAGTGCTTGTATTTTAGCTTTCAAAAACACATCGAATCGTGGAATAAAGAAAACATTTTCTTGCAACACACTGTATGGAAGCGACCGTCTGTGATAGATTGTGGTTTAATGCGCGATTTGACAATAAAATGTTTTAGCTACTGTTTTGAATTCTAGAGCTCGATTAAGGAAGAGTTTAGTTGGTGTATACAGTACTGGCATTTACAACAAAATTTTCAGAAAGGATAATTTTCGTAATGATATGCACTCGTATGAACTACCTGACATATTAACTCTCAATCCTTCGAATACACTCATTAAAATTTTCATCGTTATCCAGAAAAAGGTGCTATTATATATATTATAAAAAATATTTTAATACAATAATTTAAAATAATCTTTTAATAGGTGCAAGCTTCATTTTGTACATACTCTTCAACGCTGTCCTGACTCTGTTTCCCCCCCTTTCCTGTCCAGCCAGTCTTGGGATACCCCTTGATCTAATATACTATTTTGGAAATTGGCCAACATAATTTTACGTTACACAATTTTATAGAATACATGACTTTTCTTTTATAAAATCTTTTTCCCGACCCGACCTTTCGCATGTTCCTTCCTCGGAAGCTTATCCCCCCCCCACCCTTTTTTTAAGGTCAACCGCATTCTCGTGTCTCGCTCCATGGCTTATTAATACTAAACTCAAGGGTTCAAAACGAAAATTGTTATTCCATGATTCACTGCCACACACCTTGCTTGGCTACGTTCCTTGGGGGAGGGAGGAAGCGCGCTCACGAATCAGAGGCAGGAGGCGTGACGCAAGGAGCTGGGAAGAGAGGACACTGTCGATTCTTTCCGTTCTCTCTCTCACACAATGGCCTGCTCGAATCCCGCTCGCGGGCTCCTGGATTTACCGGATGATGTGTTATTCCTACTGCTGAGAGTGTACGTTCCTGTAAGAGAAAAATTGCACGTGCTGTTTCGGATCCCTGAATTTCGGCGACTGGTGACTCGCTCCGAGGCTTATCATCCCCTTCCGGTCCCCTTCTCCCGCCCGTACCTGGACTTGCTGCGGTGCATCCGACCGGGATGGTACGCGGCTCGAGAGGATCCCTTCCATCGATTCCACCTGCAGATCGGGGAGAGGACGCTGCAAGTGTCCCTGTGCCACTACCTGCTGGCAGGATCGGCGAGCCGTGTCACGTCGCCCGACACGTTGCGTTACCAGTTTTTCAACGCGACGCTGCCGCACCTGCGCACGAATCTGCTACAGTACTTGGAGGACTATGACGCTTGCACGGACCTGCTTACCTATCGAGATCCGCAGCGAGGGTTCGTCGTGGTGCGCCCCCCTCGGATGTGGTGTCACGACGGCAGGACTCGGAGGATCCAGGAGGCCGGAACCATGCCTTTCAGCGTCCGGTGGACGCGCGACCATAAACTCTGGGTGGACGACTCGCGAGAACTGTCCCCGATCGAATTTCGAGAAACGTCCGATGGTCTGAGGTGGCCCGAAGGGAGGATTCCGCTGGCCGCCCGACAAGAAATTCGATTGATGCAGGACGATTGCCTGATGTCCGGTGGGGTGTCCTACATGGAAATGCCGTCGTCGTGGCGGATCCAGACCGAGCGGGAACCGCCTCGTAAAAAAATAAAAAAGTGGGTATAAAAAAATATATCCATTTCAAAATGTCTCTTTTTTTCTTCCTTCGCATGAGTATTTAGGAAGGAAAAAAGAGGTAAAAAAATACGCCAAAGGTTTTTAAAAAGAAGAGGGGGTCTTCTTTTTAAGACCTTTGGCGTATTTTTTTGCGACGAAATGGATACCAACGTTGGAGTCGAAAATGGCCCCCCTGTACAAGAGGAAAAGTTTTAATAATAAATCAGTGTAAAAAGTTTCTTTTATATTTTTATGTGTATTTTTTTAATAATACATATATTACATAAATGTAATATACATTGAAAAAAAAAAAAAAAAAAAATCTATCATTTATATATATTAAAAAAAAAAAAAAAAAAAAAATTTTTTTTTTTTTTTTTTTTTAATGTATTTAATATATACATTTTTATAATATATTTGTAATAATATATTCGTTAATATATATATATATATATATATATATATATATATATATATATATATATATATATATATATATATATATACTAATTAAGTTCCCTAAAGTACATTATTTCAACATTTCATTTTGCCCGCCTAAAAGGGTAAAAAGGTAACGTCCTATGCAGAGATTTCTATTAAATATAAAAAAGTTTGTCAATCCTTTTCAATGTGTTTGCGCGTATCATTTTTTCCAATTTAGAATATCTTAAAGATTATTAAAAGTGTCATAAATAAAATTATAATACTATAAATAAGATAAGTCATTGTTTTTGGATAATCTGGGTTCTTTGCTTGTATAGGGGGTTTGGTGGATGGGTGATGTTGTTTCTTGGTGGTGGATGTGTGTTGGTTGGTGGTGGTTGGAGTATGGTTAGAAAAAGTTGGGTGTACCGCGGGTTTTGAAATTATTTCTTTTGGTTCACACGGGGGTGGTAGATCAGACCAATAGCCATTGTTTTTACAAATAGATGATTGAGATTTACTGGTGATGAGACAGCGAAACATTACAACATCCCGCACCGAATAACTATTTTGCATGGGTAGTATAGTGATATTGGGGAAAGGCCCAGGCGGAGGGCACGTGATCCCGACAAATTCACATTTTATTTTTTCTAAAGTCGGTGTCCAGAGTCTATTGGTACCACAATATCGGAATTTAAAATTTTTCGTCGAACCTTTCATTTTATAACCATCATGGCACGTAAACTTCACTTTATTAGGAAATGTGAATTCGTAGCCTGTTCTGTTGGCGTGGTCCACAAAGCCTGGATCGCCACAAGAAACGGGTATACACGAAAAATCTATTTGCCATACAGCAACATTATTCAGCAATTGACAAGTAAATACAGGAGGTTTTTTGTGATTCCCTAAAATGTAACCATCCTTACATTCACAGGGTATTTTTGTATTAATGTTAAACGGTGGCTTAACATCAGCATCTTTCAATAAATTTACAGTTTTTTCTATGGGGTAGTCTAGACATTGATGGGACATTTTTTTATCTTTTTTCTTAGAATATATATATAATACAATTTATTTATCAAAGATAAAGTACATTTGAATTTATATAACAATACAAATTTTTTATCAACAATTTTTCTTATTCTTGTACATTCACCTAGACAATCTTTTTTACAAAAATACACCTTTTTATTACAACTCCTTCACCATGTCCAATGTTTGTATTCTCATCTCAGTGTCCTTTGCAAAAAGTTGCGTGTGTTACACAGTCCAGTCGTGGAAAAACAGACTTTGGATATCATACGTCGTGGTGACCTGAATTTGATGATTGTCACTCGCTTTCGCGCAATTAAGTACCACATAGAAGGGGGGGGGTCCTTGTTTGTATCCACAGTGTCCTCCGCTGCATTGCGATAATAGTGTATCGAGGTTTTCCGAACCTCCTGTGTGCCGATTGCCTCATAGATCTGACAACTGCTTTTTGTAAGCGTTTCCCCGGTAATCACTTTGAGAGGTCCCTCTTCCTCTGTAAAATAAGGTAACAAGTAGACTACGCGTTCCGGGCAGTCACACTGTCCCTCGGGTAACAAGCATTTCACGAAGAGTAGGCGTTGATCGTCTAGAAGCACTTCAAAATGAGGTTGACCTTTCCCATCATTCATTCGCCTCGGTTCAGAAAAGGGGAGATCGTAGACCGAATCTTCCCAATCGTACACATGGACGAGTTTCTGGGCACCGGGCTCCACAATCAGACGTTGGTCGGATGTCAAGTGATACGGGGGTCGGCCTAGGTCTGGAACCATACATCAAATCATCTAACAAAATGAGGAAACCATTTTTCAACGCACATAAGGGATGGTCGCCGGTTTTGAGGATCGGAGATTTCAACCTCTCGTAACCGTGATCCAATACATAATGATGTAACGATAAGGTTATGGTCCACTTTTAAGAAGATTCGGTAGTACCAAAAGGGCGATTCAAAGTACTACCCTGACTGGAGACTTTGTAACCAAATGAGGAAAGGACGTGTTTCGACGTCGTCCTCCAGGCTGCCCGATCTTTTATGTAGGGACGAAATTCTGGTATAGTCCATAACGTGTTCACTTTATCCTCAAAAGGGATATAATTTCGAAGCAGGTAAAATATGAGGTCGGGATCCATATCCAACAAATGCAGACAAGTCATGTTGCAGGGAAAATGAAGAGTGGCAGAATAGCGGAGACCTTTTATAACCGATGCGGTTCGAGGAGGCTCCACCCCCACCAGTGGCCGTGAAAAGAATTTATTTTACTTCCAAAAGAGGTTCCGCGACAATTAGAGGAACCCTCAAAGGTTTAAGACAAGGATGTAGAAGGGTTTAATAACTTCACTGTGTGATTTCGAATCCAATTCGGAAAGAGTATTCCTTTCCATCGACTACAGGGACAAGACTTTAATACATGTTCGTTAACAATAATTCCTTTATATTTGAGACGGATGTGTCCACAGAGTAAGCCATAGAGAAGACGTCCTTCCACAGGTTTCATTTTCAAATGCTCTTTTAAAAGTGATATTAAAGGAAAATATCGAATTACGGGGTGCTTTCTTCTCAGGGTGTCCGTTACCAGGGCAATGTCTTCGAATCGGCAACTCATGTTTTTCAAAGCCCAATTAAAAATATTTTTTTTCTTCAACATTCGACCAATACCCACCAAATCGAAATAGAGGCGACCATCTTTTCCAATAGTTCCCAAGACATGCTCGGTTTCATTTTCAGAAAAGAATGTAATTTTAAAATTGGCAGGATACATACGGAACGCTTGGACAATTAAAACCTTTGATATATATGTGTTTATATATATAATACATATTGAAAAAAAAAAAAAAAATTAATAATTTTTTTTTTTTTTTAATTATATATTTAAAAAAAAAAAAAAAAATTTTTTTTTTTTTTTTTTTTTTTAAATATATAATTTATCATTATACTTTAATATTGATGTTATTTCAATTAGTTATGTAAGGAGGTAGATGAAACAATGACTGTCGATCTCTTTCTATGTTTGATTTCAGCCTGAAACTTTTAAATTCCTCTATCCATTCTCGAAAGAGTTTACCTTGATTCTGTGATCCCCGCGTTAAATGTGGTATGAAACAAACTTCCTTTCCCAACAAAAGGCGCTCATATTTAAGAAGGTTGTATAATTTATCTCCATTGGGTAACAATTTTTCAAGAACATTCAACAAAGCGTTATATTCTATTGCCCATTTGTATTGCGTAATACTGTCACAATTGGAGACGACCTCTCCCATTTTACAACTAGCAATTTCTTCTACCCATCCATACAAATTGATTCGTTGCAAAAAATTAGCAATGTCTCCCACGTGGAAATAAGCTTTTCCATTATCACCTATTGCACCCATAATATAAAAAACAAAATGTTGGGCTGATTGTGGGATAACTAATTTGAAAAACATTTTAGTTATGAAATGAATTGAAGACCAACGTTAAATAATATACATGAGAACTAATTCTACAATACTTAATATACTGTTAAAAAAAAAAAAAATATATATATATATATATATATATATATATATATATATATACATTTTTTTTTTTTTTTGTTATATACACACAAATTCATCGTTAGTGGATCCATTTCAAAAAGTGGCCTGGTTTCGACTCCTCCAATTCCACAGCCCCATCGCAAGTATCACGAGGATGAGCATCCACACCCAGGCTAATGAATGTTTCGAGAGCTTGTTAGTAGGGTTCTTGGTTGCAGGCGTTGCAGAGGAGGGTACCGCAACGGGTAGAGCAGCATGGGAGGGTACCGGAGGCAACACTTGGCAGAAGGGAGGGGGGATTGTCCATTCTCCGGTAGGAAGGCATCGGACTCTCACGATCCGTCCGTGATCGCAGTGTACCATGACAGATTGGTCCGTATCGACAAGTTTCACAATCGAACGATCCATCGGGGGACAAGGTACTTTTCCGCAGACCACATTGGTACCGCTCCACGTTCCATCGCCCTGGCACCTGCGGGTCGTTTCTCCTTGCAGCAGAATGTAGTCGGGATCACATTGAATGGTTACCACGTAGACATAGATCCATTGAGAGGTGCTTGCAACGAGGGACATTTCACTTGCAAACAGGCTACATTAGAGGGTGGGGTGGGCATCCACCTACCATTCGCTGTACAATGGTAGGATCTGACCGGTCGATTCAATCGATAACCTTCCTCACATTCATACTTGAAATGGTGTGGATAATGATATTGTGTATCAGTCACTTTGCCATAGGCAGGGATAAACGGGGCCGGGCAGCGGACGGCCGTGCAGAAAAGTTTATCTGGTTCCCAAATTAAGCGTCCTTTTTCCAACACAACGATGGATTTTTTTTTGTACGGGTATCTATAGCCCTTCTTGCATGTGAGTTCCGCCGTATCCCCCAGATGGTAAGGGGGATCGTTCCGGGACACTTTCAACGAGCCCCCTTCACCTGTTTCGGGTAACCTGTTCAACTCAGAAACGGGTTGGCAGAGAAGTTTTGCCGGTTCCCAAGCCAAGTATCCATGTTTAAACATAACAGTGGACACGGTTTCGTTGGGAAGTTTGTAGCCCTCCGCACAGTGAAGGGTGGCTGTATCATGGATACCATAGGGGGCTGGATGCTCGGTGGTAAATTCCCCTCCACGGCCCGTTTCCGGCAACACAGTCAATTCGGCTAAAAGATTAGGCATACTTTGTATTTATACAACCATACGAAAGTGTTGATTGAGTGCAAAAAATGTTTGAATTTGATTTTAGGTTTTTTAATTTAAGAAATTCCAAAAGCTGTATAATACAATGAAAAAACAGATTTTTTTTTACGGTAAGATGGGCTGGGATATCTTTCTTTTTCATTAAACTTACAGGTCCCATACTTATTTAAAAATTTCTTTCTAGGGTCTTCAAAGTCGCAATCCAGCTGGTCGATGACCGATGATTCTGGCATGATAATGGCGCAACCAACACCGAAATTTCACGCCTCGATTTTGTTGGACTAAGAGAGGAACGGGGCCTCTGTATCGGATCCTAATCCTACCGTGTTCAAAAAATCCCAACAAAACGTCACCCCATTCCATTCTATGTAAAAGTCGCAACAAATCAAATAGTTCAATCATGAGCCAGTGCCGCATACGTAAGGGGCAATTGTGGGACACGGCGCCCAACTGAAAACTCCCATATTGAGTCACAAATTCTTGTACTTGCTCCAAACCCAAATACTTGGCAATGTCTACAGCCCTCAGAAAAATATCTCCACGATACGTGATATAACCCCACACGATTCCGTGATGTTCAGAAAGGCGCAGTCGAAACGCCATGGTAATGTAAAAGTAATCTTTTAACGCTTGACTTGTGTGTCTCATTTGTTTTAGTAAACGAGACAAATTGAATTATTTTTAATTTCCACCAACATTATTCAAACCTTATCCATTCTGTGGCATTAATTTCATGACTTTATACCTTTATCTACTGACGATACTTATACGTACCTGGTTATAAAATTTATTTAATAAATTGATTAGCATTTTAGAATGAGTTACAGATACATTACTTTGTCTTGTTACAAAAGCATTATGGGTTACACAAAACAAAAATGTATTTAAAAGGATGATTTCTTTTACCTTTGCATCTTTTCAGCATTGGGGGAGGAGGGGGGGATTTTTCAATTTTGAAATATTTCTATATTTCTATTGTAAGAACATTATATTTGTACATTTCTTAATTCTACAAAATACTGAGAAAAAATATTGAAAATAAAAGATTTAAGTGAAGTTTAAAAATTACCCAAAATCGCTATAAATACAAATTTAATTAATCCTCCAGTCCTAAAATACTTCTAAAATTTATTAAATGATTATGTAAATCTTCTAATGTACTTTAAACAATTCACGAAAAATGCTTTAGAAGATAAAATTTTCACAAATTCATGATTCAGTACATAAAAGGTTAAAATGGGTACATCACTTCTTCCGAGTCTACAATTTTTTTTACACTTAAAAATAAATTTACTGAAAAAATTCACGTCAAGTTATAAAAGTAAATTTTAACGGTGAAAAGTGTTGCATAACTGTAAAAAGAAAATGGTTGAGATGATAAAATGATTATATTTTTAAAAATACAGTAAAAAAAATAAAAATGAGCGTTTTGAATTCTGGATTCTGTGACGTTAACCGCGACTAAACAGAAGATAAACACTCATAAAAAACACCGATAAAATTTACACTTTTTTATTTGATGCTAAATATTTTACAGCCTATAACAATTTATTACACATAATCTATGTTAAAAAAATTACCTAAAAACTCATTTAATTCTAAACAGTCTGGGGTGATAAAGGAATGTCTCTCGTTGACACTGGTTTCAGTCGACAGCATCGGAGGATGGATAGTGGCAGGCACATTTGTGTGGTAGGCGAAGGTGAGGGAGGTTGGCGAAGATTCCAATATAACTGAGCCAGGCAAATGGCTGGCTGAGGCAGGTGAGGGTTCCACTAAGTTTGAAATAGTCGCAGACAGGTCCCAAATTGCTGAAGAGGGCTCCACTGTGTTGGAAGGAGTCGCAGACAGGTCCCAAATTGCTGAAGAGGGCTCCACTGTGTTGGAAGGAGTCGCAGACAGGTCCCAATTTGCTGAAGAGGGCTCCACTGTGTTGGAAGGAGTCGCAGACAGGTTCCAATTTGCTGAAGAGGGCTCCACTGTGTTGGAAGGAGTCGCAGACAGGTTCCAATTTGCTGAAGAGGGCTCCACTGTGTTTGACGTACTGGCAGGTACATTTTCCTTGGCTGATGAGGGTTCCAAAAAGACGGAGAAGAATTCAGGGTTTGTGGGTGGTCCGGCAATTGGTTGATTGTACATGTTCATAGAATGACACAAAAAATCTGTATCTAATCTCTTCGAGGCCATGTGCGAAGGAGTAGGTGAGGGATTCGGTGTAAAAAGGTCTTCGACAATCATGAGCTCTGGTGAGTTTCTCGAACAAGGCGTAAAGTCTTTCTTGGACAGGTCTAACACGGTGACATTTTCTGGTGAATCTCTCGATGAAAGCGTAAAGTCTTTCTTGGACAGGTCTAACACGGTGACATTTTCTGGTGAATCTCTCGATGAAAGCGTAAAGTCTTTCTTGGACAGGTCTAACACGGTGACATTTTCTGGTGAATCTCTCGATGAAAGCGTAAAGTCTTTCTTGGACAGGTCTAACACGGCGACATTTTCTGGTGAATCATATGGAGTGTAACCTTTCAAGGGGTCTTCATGTACTTTACGAAAACATTGTTGAAAATGAGTCAATGCATCTGGATGGACAAGGGTGATGTTTTTCTCGAGGGGTGCCGGCCGTTCGAAAACGGTTTTAATGATGACCAGAGGCGATGTGGATATCGTTGAGAGGCCAGTAGGGGTACTGTTTTCGGTGGACCTGGAGGGGAGATCCTCTGGGAGATCCGCTGGACACGCTTCTGCAGAAGAGTCTTCGTCACTATCGCTGTCCGTTAAATCACAGGGGGCTCCGAGATTCACAGTTTCGATGCTGGGGGTCTGCACGGGATATTTATATATATCTGTTGCATTGTACGTGACATTTTTTGTATGTATAGGAATCACGTTTTCGAAGGGGAGTGTTGCATTTTCTCGAATTATATGCAGTGAAAAAAAGCTTCTGTCGGTGGTGTACAAAATATATACAGTCCCACTGGATATGCTATACACAGTATTGACGTTCAAAATGTTTTGGCTGTAAAAATGCTGCTCAGTATCCTGAAATTGTTTATAACTGACCGTGTCAATTTTCTTTTCAAGAGTATAAATGCTTAGCGGGTGATTGCCAACTTGAATGATATGCTTGGTCCCCACATTCACCAATCGATTTCCAAATGTAAAGTGTTTTTTGGTCAGAAAGAAAAAATTGTTAAATTTAAAGCATGTCCTTTGGTTAACATTTTTCCTTTGTAAAATCGGTCGTAATAATAAGTTGGCAGCATCACTCCAATTCCTGGATTTATATTGTTCTATACTACACATATACTTTAACGTATCTTCGAAATGTTTTCGGATGGGTTCATCATAGTTGATTTTACAGTATGATACTTGGTAGAGTTTTGTAAGATATATTATGTACGGTAAAATTTGGTTCTTTTCTTGAAGCGTTGGGAATTTCTCTGGGGTGGGTAAAATTTCATGTTTTTCAAATGAGTCCAGCACAACATTTGGAAACACATCGCGTTTCAGTTTTTCCAATTTTTCTTCGTCGATGACTTGAATGCTATCGTTTCCCGGTCTGGAAGGTGGCATCGGCTTTTTGAACGTTTTTTTTCGTCTATCCATTTCGTAAAGCCGAGGGGGTGGTGATTTACAAGTAGATGAGGCAAGCTAGGGAAGTCTCTGGTTCCGCAGTTGAAGAAAAGAGGCAAGCTGTGGCAAGTCTCTGGTTCCGCAGTTGAAGAAAAGAGGCAAACTGTGGCAAGTCTTTGGTTCAGAAGCTAGCGAACGAATGCATTCGGTAGGAAGAGCCCTCAATATATAGTCGAGTCCTTTGCATCTCATTGGTTGAGAAAGAGGACAAATAACCATATTTCATTTCTTTTTATCAATCTGACGTTAACACTGTTCACCACCAATCCGATTCCTTTTTCACGGCGTGACCTACATAGAATCTTTCCTGGGAAGAAGTATCTTAAAGTTGTGTGAAATCAGATAAAAATAGTAAAAACATTTTTTACTTTATAAATTGCAAAACTAGATTTTAATTTCTAGGGCCGTGTATATCATTTTATCACATTCAATGTTCACTAAACAGGTTCACAAACAGCATTCTCAAACTTTAGTTCTAAAAATAAATACATTAAATAGTCATAAACGTCTTTAAATGTTGAGTTGGTTTTCATGATCAAAAAAGTTGAAAAGTTCCCACATATGAAGAACTACACTAAACTCCTATTTATAACAGCAGACAACTGAAGTACAAAAACAAAAACAAATTCCGTTATAGTTAGTATAAGTGCATCGGTTGTAAACAGGCCTCCAATACTGTTTTCCAGCAACACAGGCGATAGATTAGGTATATTTTGTATTGAAACAGCCGAGACGAAACATGAAAAACATGCCATGTTTTTTTTCAAAAAAGGCACTAAAGTTAACTTGAAAGCTTAACACACTTGAATCCCATCTTTTTGAAATTGGTCCAACGAACAAGTCGTTATGGGTCCAAGGGAGTTAGTTTAGGAACTTTTCAACCACATTATAACAGAAAGTACAGTGATACGACGATGTGACACAGTTCAGTTTATATAAGACCTTAGAAAAAAAAAAAAAAAAAAAAAAAAATTTTTTTTTTTTTTTTTTTTATATATATAGATTATATATTATTTATTATTATATATTATTAAAAAAAAAAAAATTATATATATATTATATATAAAATATTATATATATAAATTATATATTATATATTATATATTATTTAAAAAAAAAAAAAAATATATATATATATATATATATATATATATATATATAATATATCATATATATTTATTATTATATATTATTAAAAAAAAAAAAAAATTTTTTTTTTTTTTTAAATATATATAATATATATAAATTATATATATATTATTTATTTATTTATTATATATTTATTATTATATATTTAAAAAAAAAAAAAAAAAAAAATTTTTTTTTTTTTCTTACAATGTTGGTTAAATAAACTTGTTGACATGAAATTTCATCTTTCAGTACTTTACCAATCTTCGCACGGCTTGAATAACATTCTCTCACCACGCCTCCCAGTTTTTTGTTTCCAACCAATGCGCGTCTCGGCCCACCCACTTGACCTCGTTTTACGAGTATATATGTACAACAGTGCGCTCAATGATTGTGTTCTGACAACAAAATGATTATTAAGTTGAAGCTTGACCGCAAGCACTCTTTAACCGGTGTATTAGGGGACCAAGGTAAAATATATTGGTTCGGCAGGTCCGTAAAAACATTTTTTAGAAAAGACACTCTCGATTTCACGGTGCTTCCCTTCTCCCTCAAAGATGTTGCAGATGATTTGATGATGGACGATTATCCCATCTACCTACTGAAACTCGACGTAATGACTCATGATAGCTTACTCTTTTTAATGGAACAATACTTGAAGGGTGAAGAAAAATCATTGTTAAAATCTTTTTTTTATGTAACAGTTATAAAAAGAGATTACTTTTATCTTCTCACGCGTTGTTTATCCACGGAACCCGGCGCTGTTGCGTTCTGGCCGTGGATTAACTGCCATCGACGGCCGATGCTGAGTCGACCTGCAGCGACCCCACCACCCACATCCGTGTCACCGTCGAAACCCTCGACAACTTATCCAAGCACGTCCCATCTGAAAAGTGCGTCCATGGCTCAAGTAAGTAAGGTGTCGTCGTCCTGCGTGTCCCCGAGAGATGCAACATTTTCATCGGGGACAGCTTCACCACAATATTCTCCAGTGTCACCAAGTTTTGTGCCGGATTATCCCTCTGCATCTCCCGCGTATTCTCCAGTTCACCTAGTTATGTCCCGGATTATCCCTCTGCATCTCCCGCGTATTCTCCAGTGTCACCTAGTTATGTGCCGGATGATCCCTCTGCATCTCCCGCGTATTCTCCAGTGTCACCTAGTTATGTGCCTCCATCCTTGAACTCTATGGTTGTTTCGCCTCCCTATACACCGAGATCTCCAAGTTATTCCCCACCCAACTCTCCAAGACTGTCCCATTCATCTCGTTCCAGTGACTATGATTCAGACTTTACTGGTGATCAAAGTCCCATGCCTTCAACGACAAATATTTCCATAACTTTTGATAAACTACCACCAACAAAAGTGATTATTCGAGCAAACAACGTTACGCAAACTTTTTACCCGTCAGCCGGTCCATGAAATTTGTAATCTGTTTTGGATGTTGAAGATTATATTGTTAGACAGTGTGGGTTTGTATATATTTTTTACAAAAAAGTGTTTTTGAATATATTGTATTTTACTGTTCATTATTTTAAATAAATATGTATAACTTGTACAGCCGAGTTATGTTATTGTATTGTTATATTTTTTTATGTTCCTCACTAATACAACTTTAGCTAGGGTTCTTATATTTTTAGAAAATTATGAACCTAATGAAATGTTTTTCTTTCCAAGCGGATACAAGTTATTCGCGTGAAAGAGGAAAAAAGGGGGTTGGAGGAAGTGGACAAAGCAGCTGTTGTAACAAGTTGCTTTGTCAACTTCCTTCAACCCCTTTTTTTGTATAAGTGGCTTTACCAACCTTGGAAATATCGAAAAATTATAAAACACATTCAAGATAAAATAATTTCAAGATTTTTCAGAATAAAAACAATTTGAAATTGAAAAATTTTAGCAACTGACATTTTCAAAAGATGTATTATAAACTCAATATTTACTCTTGAAAAATATATGTTATCTGTCATACTATATATATATATATATATATAGGGGTCGCAGCATATAGGATAAATTTTATGGTTCTTACCAGTATCTTTTATCAGTAATCTTCAAGAGACATTTTTACAAGAATTGCAATCGGAACGTATCATGAGGATTATTCATAAAAGATACTGGTAAGAAAAATAGAATTTGTCCTATATGCTGCGACCCTTGTTCATAAACTTATGGTACAGTCTTTTGTGTAATCATTATTACGCTAAAATGTAAGGGGGCCCGAACCTAATTATTTTTGCAACATTTGGACCCAATATCTCTTAATATCTCTCAGTGGGTTTTATATCCCAAAATCAGTCTCTTCTTTTCTATTTCATTCCACTATTTTTGGACCCCCTAAAAAGTTAACAATTGCAACTTTTATCTTAATGCATCCTGAAGGGTGAAAAAAAAAAAATTTTTTTTTTTTTTTTTTTTAAATATATATAATATATATATTTAAAATATATATATATATATATATATTTTTTTTTATAAATATATAATATATATATTTAAAATATATATTTAAAAATATATATATTAAAAAAAAAAAAAAAAAATTTTTTTTTTTTTTTTTTTTTTTTACCACACATTCAAGGTGGGAGAGTCCTTCCAACCCTTTCCTGTAGAATGAGCTCATTTGTCAATCATTCGTGCATGTTGCTTCGCAAGGAAATGTGGCCACGCAATTGTTTGGGAGACACAGCACGTTGAGCACACGACATGGCTTACACCCTCTACGAATCCGGCGATTTTAAAAAACTTCTCAAAGCATACGTGTTGAAACCTTCTTCGACGAGTGTTGCGGATCCTCCTTTTTCCTTTTTTCGTCTCCCCGAGTTGGTGATTAATAAAATTTTAAGAGATTATGTTCCAGTGTCGGTGAAAGCGGGGGCTTTGTCTCAGCTCCCCCCGTTTCAAACGTACCTGGCCCAGAAACACGTCTGGTGGGACACGACCCTCCAATTCTATCGGCAAGTGCAAGCGGTGATACCGGGATGGTACGTGGATCCGGAAAACTGGTACCATCGATACTATGTCTCGGTGAACGATTTGGACTTAAAGGTCACAATATATCATTTTAAGGTTGAATACCCCCGTTTCTCAAAGAAGGCTGTATGTAAAGGGATTCGTCAAGTGAGTCGCGAAAAGTGTCATTTGAATCAATTTCAAGACGACTCCCCTTTTATTCGGATAGAAGAAAATGACCTGCTAGTATATCCTTACTATAATTCCTATCTTTGGTTTTTTCGACCTCATTCGATCATGTACAACCCAAAGGTACAGCTTTCGAAAAACAATCAGTGTTTGCTGGTGAATCCACCCTTTCATCACACGAATGTTCTCTTCACATTTCAGGACGATGGGTCAGCGACCTTAACCTGTCAAGATTACCCTCGAAAATGTGCTTTTACCGAAACGATTAAGCCTTTGTCTTTTGTACTGTGTCCAGAAATGGGTACTGAAAAACCATCTGCATATCCATGTTATCGGGTAGGTTTTCACGATATACATCCCGTAATGAAAGAGACGTTTGTAAACTTTGACGACGGCCAAGTTTCAGTTATCCGAACCGAGTACAGTTGCACGTGGTCAAACTGGGAACCCACAGCTTGAATTTTTAAGTATCCCCAGATTTAATTTTACACATTCTAATAAAGACATCCCCTTTATCCATCGAATCGTCTGTCCAAGTGTTGCTATTGTTTAATATTGAATATCCTACACGTTTTAATAAAGACTTACGCATTTAAGCATTCCATGTCAAGCCAACCATACGATCCGTTGGATTATCTACCTGTGCTGTTTTGGACTCCCGAAGATAAACCTTTCCCTTTTTTGATCTACCCGTGTGGATTCAAGAGAAAATTTTGAGGCAGTATGTCCCAGTTCTCACTAAAATGTATACACTTGGCCAAATACCCCGGTTTTCCAAACTGCTTCAGAGCCGCTTTTCATGGTTGTGTGAGGAATTTGTCCAGTTGACCCCAATCTTTCGTTCGATCCAGGATGGTTATCTATGTCTTCGACAATGATTTACCCGATCACGGATTTTACGTGTCCACATCACCCCTCACCTTTACTTTGTTTCGCATAGGGGACAAGATGTCAACGTATACATTTCAGAGTCTATGGCGATTTAGCCTTTTAATACCTCTGTCCAACCTCGTCACATTTTTAAATACGTTTTTGGAACGGTATTGTCCGGTGGCACAAAAAACCGTTTTAGCCTATCCATTCTACAATGATTTTATCTATGTCAACTCATCTGCAAGTGTCGCGATGTGGACAAGTTATGAAAAAAAGATAAAAAAAAAACTAAACCATAATGAATGTATCTTGATGAGTCTTTCGGAAGAACCGTGGAATAGACCATACGGTACTGTGTTCAAGATGAAAGAAAACAAGTCTGCAAATTTAAAAGACTGTAAAACAATCCAAACCCTGCAATTTACATCTTTAGAATCGAGCATTTTAAATGATGATTGGGATGTTTATATAAAAAAATATTTTCCGGACAGCTGGAAAAGTGGATTAATCCCAATTTCTCGAAAAGTGTGTAAACTTGAAATTGTATTGAAAGATTGTATTGTATCATATTGTTGTACATGTATCCACAGCAGACCAATTAAAGTGTTGGGAATTTATCAATGAAAATTGTTTAAATATGTTGAATGCGCTTTCAGAAAATATTATCAAGCAACTATTTTATTATTGTTTATGGTTTAAATAAAAACAGGAGTATATAGTTAAAAATTATATAAAAATATAGAATTTATAATAAAAAAAAAAAAAAAATTTTTTTTTTTTTTTTTTTTTTAATTTTTAATTATATACTCCTTAGAAGAAAAAAAAAAAAATTTTTTTTTTTTTTTTTTTTTATAATTTTTAATTGTATACTCCTTAAAAAAAAAAAAAAAAAAAAATTAACGTTATTTTTTTTTTTTTTTTTTTTTTTTTTTTACGTTAAAATTAATTTATCTCTATTCTACAATATGGGCATGTATTTTGATGTTTAAACCAATTCGTTATACACTCTTCATGATAGAAATGTTCACAGGGCAACAATATTGCAATATCCTCTAGTTTAAATTGTGTAAGGCAAATTGTACATTCATTACATTGGGCAAATCGATGGGGATCAATTTTAATGGATAGTAAGTTTTGTAATATGGTATCTGGAACAGGATTTAAAATTTCATCATTTGTTATACTTTCACCCAATATAGCAAATGTCCGCAGATAGGATGAATGTCTTTGATCTAATACCCTTATTAGTATTTTGTTTATTTCAGCTCGTTGAATTATATTTGCCTCCAAATTTGCTTGATTGTTTTCAATTTTTTCTTGGCAATGGGGGCATTCCTCAATCTCTTCGCACCAATCTTTAATACATTCTTCGTGATAAAAATGACCACAAGCTAATAATTTGACATGCTCTTGCAAATAAAATTTCCTTTCGCAAATACGACATTCGTCATTTTCAGAAAGCTGTTCAGGATGGATTTGTATAAGTGATAAATTGTTTATCAGAGTTGTTAAATGACAATCCGGTTTACATAAAGTGATGAAAATACCTAGTAAAATGTCTGGAAAATCTTGAAATTCATATGCAATATTTTCAGCAAACTCTGTCTGGGGATATCTTTTCAAATAATTGCCAAGTGTATTTATAAGCATTTGAATACATGGTTGTCGCTGAACGGCAAGAAATTCATGTAAAGTATTCATATCCTTGTCTGAAGAAATTTTAAATGTGAAAGAATTGAAAAAAATTAATACATATATAGTTTTTTTTTTTTTTTTTTTTTTTTTTTTGTTACCGCATTTTCTTCTTCGATATCATCGCAATTTCTTTTTCGGTATCATCGCGTTTTCTTTTTCCAACAATAGACGGTTCCGTTGTTTCGGTATCATCGCGTTTTCTTTTTCCAACAGTTGACAATTGGGGTGATTCGATATCATCGCGTTTTCTTTTTCCAACAGTAGACAACTGGGGTGATTCGCTATAACGGCGTTTCAAGTTTTTAAAAGAATATGGTTGGGGCGCTTCGATATAACCGCGTCTTATACACTCCTCTTCATCAGGAAATTCCAGTTCCCAATAATGTTCCGGTGTTTTGGGAGGGGATTTTCCTCTATGTCTCGAAACATTTTTCAATCTTTCTTTTAATGCTTCTTCATTCAAGTTTAGACATTTATAATAACCTTTACAACAGGCACACGTGTGACCTGGGTATTGTTTTCTATCGGCGCGCTTACGAGACATTTTTTCAAAAGATTTTTGTGGAGGATTTTTCTTTACCGTGAGATTAAAATTTTCATAATGTTCTTCCGTCGGACATTTTTTGTGGGGTGGATCCATGTGACAGTTCAAGGGTTAAATGATAGCGGTATATTGATACCGTATAACAAAAAAAAAAAAAAAAAAAAAAAATTATGCATGTTTACAGAAATTTTAATAATCCAAGTGGAATAACATCTCTTACAAAAGCATAGTTTGACAAACACAAAAGAAAAGTCATTTGCTCAATCTGCATGATGCATCAACATTTTTATTAAGAGTTGTTTCAACATATCTTTCTTTTTATATTTTTCCTAGAATGTGGATATGTTCTGTTGTTGAAACGGGTGAATGACATGCCGGGCACTTTTCAACACGATCCCCACACGATTTGCAACACATCCAATGTCCGCAACTGTTAAAGATAACTTCTTTTACATGGGTGCGGCAAATAACGCAAAAAAATGCATGTCGGTTCAGTTCAAAAACACTTCTATATTTAGGACATTTTATCACGCTTCTGGGAAGTGCATCCGAAACCATGGCATCAGGATCTTGTGAAGGGGTGCCGTCAGGATCTTGTGAAGGGGTTGAATCAAATGTTTTACAAACTGCACATTCAAACAATTCTTTGAGGGGCGCGAAAAAATATCCCATTTTAGTCAACTCTTTTGGATCAACAGGCCCTTTCCAATCACGAAATGTTTCTAATCGTTTAGATTCCTGGGTCATGTCCTTATGCTTTTCGCAACAGCCACGACGAGAAAAATGACACTCTCGTGCTTGTAGGTCAGCCAGACGGTTAAAAGTTAACCTATCGTTCAACGATATTTGGCAAGAACAAGCTACTCCGTGTTCTTGCCCCGGCTTAGAAGGGGGTTTCAAACTTGTCTTTAAACACCGTTCCCGATGCTCCTTGATCCGACTTCCCGGTGGTCGTATGGTTTTGGTTACCATCTTTTTACAGTGATGGCACATAAAAATGTCAATACAGAGATTTAAAAGAAACTTGCAATGGGGATATTCATTCAAATGTCTTTCTACGGGATCATCGTCATTTTCCCAATGCCCCATGTGATGGTTGCACCAACAACAGGCTAAAATATCCTCATGACCCGTAAAGTAGAGTCCAGCGGTAACAAAGTCTTCTGAAAACATTCCAGAACTGTAGGTGAGTCGACGGTGTTCAGGAAAAAGCATTTGAGGGTGATAGGGTGCCGGGCACAGGTTAGCACAGAGCGGTAAATGATTTTTGAGAGAAGACACATCGTAACCACAAAGCGAGCAATGCATAGTGAACACTAGACGAGCAGCGCTGATAATGAAATACGGGAGCGTATGTAGAAACAATATATACAAAAAAAAAAAAAAAATTTTTTTTTTTTTTTGTATATATTGTTTCTACATACGCTCCCGTATTTCATTATCAGCGCTGCTCGTCTAGTGTTCACTATGCATTGCTCGCTTTGTGGTTACGATGTGTCTTCTCTCAAAAATCATTTACCATTAATATTACATTATAAAAAAAAAAAAAAAAAAAAAAAAAAATTTTTTTTTTTTTTTTTGCAAAAAAGTACTACCACTCTTATCTCCTATTCAGCATTAGGATTATTAAATTTATAACCATCTCTATGTTCAACTGAATATTTCAGTAATTGCTGCAATCAATTTCGACAATTCTTCCGTGATATTTTCTGCAAGCATGTTCAACAATTTTTTATAATCAACTGTTGCACAAAGATATGGGTTAGGCGTTGAGACCCGTACGGCAATATCCTTTTTTCCTTCCAGTGAAATTTCAATTGTGCATACTTTTCGATTAATAGGTATTGGTCCCGCTTTCCATTTGTTAGAAACTGAATCATTTCTTATATGATCATCAAAGTCATCATATAAAATACTTGATTTTAAAGACATGTAATTCAAAGTGTAAACATATGTACCTACTATTAAATCTGCATCTTTATCATCCTTCAGCTTCAACACAATACCGTTTGGTTTAAACCATGGTTGATCGAAAACATCCACTAAACGACATTTATCACGCTTTATTTTTCTTTTTTTACCATCTATCCACATTGCGACAGTGGCGGAAGGGTTGACATATATAAAACTATTGTTGCATTTATAAGCTGATATTGAGCTGTTGACCGCCGGGTAATAGTGCTTCAAGAAAAAAATTAAAAATGTTACAGGATAAAGTAAACGTGATCGTATTACCCGATGTCCCTCTTGACACATAATATCCGTGATGGGGTAAATCGTCATCGGAGACATATACACCCTCCTGAAGCGAACGGAGGATAGGAATTAACTGGGCAAATTCATCAGAAACATTCAACCACGAGGAGCGACAATTGAGTAATTTCGAGAACTGTGGTATTTGGCTAAGCGTATTGATCTTGGTTAAGACTGGAACATATTGTTTCAAAATTTTCTCCTGAACCAGCGCGGGTAAATGAAAAAACGGAAAAGGTTTATCTTCCGGAGTCAAAGAAAGCAAAGGTAATGGATCATCGCTGGGCATGGTAACAGTATTTTTAGGAAACTCCAAAGTCGATGTTTATAAAATGACAATATTTAATATATATACACACACACACACACACATATATATATATATATATATATTTTTTTTTTTTTTTTTTTATGTATTATATAAAGTTATTTATGAGACTTTTCAATGTATTTTCCAATTTTATGGTACAGAATGTCTCACTCGAAAAGGTTTTTACTGTGGAAACGCCGAAATCTCGTGACATGTGACATCTGTCAGGCTACCCTGCTCACAAAAGCACTCGACCCAAACCCTTATTCAGTAGATGAATACTCATTTCCAGAACCAATTCGTTGCCCCTGGTGTCGGGATGGTAAGCCCTTTCAACCTAAATGTAAACTTTTACAGCGCTTGGTGCAGTTTTTTGAACGCTATTGGCGTGGTGCTGGGTTTCATGTTATAGATGATTCTATTATATAACATACATTCCATACAAAAAAAAAAAAAATTTTTTTTTTTTTTTAATAAATAAATAAATATATTATAAATATAAAATAAGACATATATTTTTTATATATAGTTTTGCATTCTCTTTACAACGTGAAATAACCATATCACTCAACAGTAAATGCCCCAATCAAACCTTTTGTGAGTCATGACAACCTGGTGTTTTTCAAAATTTGAAAAGGTCACAGTATTAAATGCATGGAGAATGTCAGGAAACTTTCCACACGCGGGAACCGGAGAAGGATGATCACAAAGCTGAAACGAAATGGGTGATAATCGGATATTGACTTTATTATCACGTTTTTGGTCAGAAGAAACATTGCAATTTACAACTACTGTCCGGTCACTCCCGAGTGTCAGGGTTATACCATGACCGTGCGAAACATCCCACTCGGGAATGAAACACTTGTTTTGTTCCAGTAAATATGGATTGCGACTGTTCTGCCAATACACAATATTTTCTTGAACGACGATCCAGCAAACGGTGGGGAGATAGCGTTCCTCTTTGAAACGATATACCAGAATACTTTTTTCGTGGACGTGAATAAGATTTAAATTTCGAAAGCTCTGTAAAATCGATTCCACCTCTGAACAAGATACATGTCTGATTTTGACACATCTTAGAGTAGTGGAATCCTTAAACAGGATACAAAAGGATCGTACCGTCAGCGTCAGATTAAAATAATCGACTGAAACATAGTACCGGTTATAAGGATCATGTCTGGCTATGTACCAACCGGATTCTAGACCCTTCATACACTGATATAAAGTCAAAGTTGGCTGATACCACATGCTGTTCAAGGTGAAGTAAGGTTGAAAGTCTTCAATCTGGGACAAAACACTCGCTTTATCTGAAACAGGTACATATTCTTTCAATATTTTCCGAATCACACCATCCGGTAAGTCGAAAAACGGAAAAGACTCTTCTAGATGGGCGTTTTTCACAGCAGCATCTTTTAAAATGGGTAATTTCATGGCAACCTTTGGAATCAGCTCGGACCAAAACGGGAGAGATGAGGAAGACCCCATGTTTAGACACGTGGGTGAGGATGTGTATTTATAAAGACTATGTGTAAAATAAGAAGGCAAGATACGGAAACAACTTACCCATACTCTTGCCAAAAAAAAAAAAAAAAAAAAAAATTTTTTTTTTTTTTTTTTTTTTTTTGTGTGTAAATGTGTAAGATAATGAAATCTGTTATAAAACTTGGTTTATTCAATCCCCTTTTCGGCTGTTTTTTTGCCTGCCTCACACATCACGCTGCATTCATTTTAGCATGCTTTAAGGTGAGAAGGTTCAATCTCTCAGATCTGAAACCTCCAGATATTCTTCATCGATACTCTGGAACAACAGTCTATACTTTCGCCACTTTAAAGCATTATATCGCTCTCGGTTACATTGAAATTCTAAACGATAGTTGTTGAGGACGTAGGAAATGTCCGCTGCTCTTAGGTCTGCCTGACACAACCGACATTGTGTCATCATCCGCGGGCTGTCTCGTAAATGCGCCATCAAACATTTGCCGTGTACGAAATGCCCACACTGCTTTAAACGGGATCCCTCTTCCACTTTGACAGAGCAGAGCATACAAAAAGACATGTTGGTCGTTTGCGAGACAGCAGGCAAATGAATGCATTACAACACGTCAGAGCCCGAGTCTCTAAAAGAAGCGCTTTGATTGGTCCGGTTAAAGGTAGGCTTCCTAGATCCGAAGTTGTTATTCAAATGACCCATTTTCTTTTCGACCAATCATCCATGGTGTGGGTGGAGCCTTTTTAAAAGGTCCTTCCCAGCCTTCTCCTATGTATAAATAACCGTATCTTGATTTACCAATCATTCGTGCATGCTGCATTGCAAAAAACTGTGCCTAAAATACCCCGCAAATTTTCTGGATTTGGATACTTAGTATGTCACATCTTATAACCGTAAATAATCATGGATACTTGGGTTGTAATTTTTGTGGTCATATTTCCTGCCATAATGCCCGGAAACCTTCTCTTATATGGGTTCTATGCAAAAATTGCAAATGTATTAATGATCTAGGAGGGAATCCGTTATACGGTTTAAGAAGGCCACCCATCTGCCCGTATACCAAGCCACCTGTGGTGAATAGAAGCACACCAGACTGTTATTCACGTCATCAAACAGGTGAAATATTTTGGTGGGATACGTGTGAAATAATGGCAGAGTACAGAGACTGTTACCATTTATTGTTGTGTAAACCGCAGGAGGATAGACTACACTCCATAAAAATAGAAGTGAGCAGCCCAACATATAGTACTGCATATAGACTGGTATATGGTATTGAACTAGAAAGCGGGGAGGATGGTTCTGATCAGTCGGTAGATTAAGATTTTAAGTTAATGTTAAGTTTAAGTTATGTTTATAAAATATTAGTATATATGTTTTTATGTTTAATTAAAAACGCCATTTTATAAATGTTTCATGTTAAATTAAAAATATCATTATATAGGTATATATTATGTATATAGGTTTTATGTTAAATTAAAAATGTCATTCTATATATAAAAATATTTTATGTTAAATTAAAAAATGTCATTATGTATATGTTTTATGTTAAATAAAAAATTTCGTTCTATATATGTGTTTTTATTTAGACAACATACTTATACAATATTGATACAAGTAAAAGTTGAAATATGCCCAATATTTATTTAAAAAAATTATACTTTTAGGAATACTTTGAAAATAACCTTATAAGCTACAGTTTAATTAAACTTTATTATTACACCACATTAGATAGAAATGAGTTTGAGATTAATAAAAAATAAATCAAATTTTTAATAAATGGTGATTTGGAAGATATTTTGAAACGTTTATGCTCTGTTTATATGGTTATTTCAGTATTTATTTGAAATTTTGATTTTTTAACGTGCCCTAGTACACATTTATCTTAAAATATTAATGTTCTTTCCATTCACCTTTAAATACTATTCAATTTTTGTTTGTCTTTTTAGACATGTCTTCTTTTTTACTGTTTCAATGGATCCAAGATTGGTACAGCTTGTGTCGCAAAAAAAGGGGCTGAAGGAAGTGCAAACTTCCTTCAGCCCCTTTTTTTACTCTTTCACACTGATAGTTAATCAGCTTGGAAAGAAACATTTCATTGGGGTCCATAGTCCTTTTTGAAAATCAATAGCCAGGTTGAGAACTGGATCCCTTCCAGACTCTCGCAAGGGGTAATAACATGGTGATTATGGTCATATGGCAAGTCTCGCACGTGTCCATATTCCAACAGTTTGAAGAGGTATTCCGATCGAGGGGTTTTCCGATATTTGAGAACATCCAGGAGGTCTGGTAAAGCCATCATTCCCAGATTCTTTGAAAGTCTCGGAGTACACACAATTTCTTGAAGAGGACGGCATTTGAGCCAGGTCCCCTTTCGGACAAAGCGGGCCACATTGTCCACGGAAAAATAGGCTTCTCCATCGTAATCGGATAGAACGCCAAACAAAGTTTCAGCCTTCCCAAGCAGCATAAAGTTGATGCGAAAGTAAGCCATGGTGTTTTAGTCAAAATGGAATGTTTCGGCTATTTATACAGGAAAGGATTGGGAGGGCTTTCTGGGAAGACTCCGCCTACACCGAGAAATCAATGGCGAGAAGCTACTCACTGTTATTAACATAATTATTTCATGAAATCTGCAAAAGGCAGTGATACAATGTGATTTTTGCTGAAATAAACTTTGAAATAGTAAAGTTTAAAAAGTTTGCAGACAAGTACGGTGGTACGTTTAAATTATCGATTGAAAGACCCCCCGTAAGTTGGAAACGTATAATATGTAAAAGATAAAAAGTTTTGTCTGTTGCACATTTACTACAACAACGCGCCTTTTTTTTTTTTTTTTTTTTTTTGTATTGAATTACTTTTAAAATATCGAAAAAGCAATATGTAAAATTTCTTTGAATGGCTAACATTTCGTTCGGAAGAGCAAAATTATTGTAAGAGGGAAACATTAGTTTATTTTTATTTTATATAATTGCTGAAATAAGGGATTCTTCTATATAAAATAAGTACCAAGCCCAAAGCTAGCAAAAAAGAAAGGTTGTATAGAAAAAAAGAATTTATAAGCAAAAAGGGCCTACACAACCTATTTCAACAAAATAAGTTAGTCTAGACGACACATTGGGTGGATAGAAAAAGAAAGTATTACCCTGGTTGTAAAGGTCTCTGTGAGAATTGAGATGTAAGAACAAAACAAACAATTGTTTTAAAAATTTTTATGTAAACTGATAATTTAAGTATCTTTAGCTATTATGCTATTTAGCAAGATAGGCAATAAACCCATTTTTTCCTAATAAAATTTTATTTTTTTTTCTGCTAAAGTAATACATTTTAATGCATGTATAAGAATTTTACAAATCGGAGTTGTCGAGCTACAAAATTTCCAAAAGTAGTTTTATGACAAGACCCTGAAGAATGAAGAATGGTTTTTGGATAAAAAGTTTGATGTTAAAGTTTTTTGACTAAATGTGATCATTTTCCGCTTTCGTGAAACAGTTGATAGAATCTTCTTGATCCAAGGGGGGTAGGTTGCTCGAATCGGAGGAACGTTACGAAAGGGGGTAGTCTGTGAAAAGTGTGAGGAGACTCCACCGGGTTACCGGGTGAAACGGTCGAATACGTAGCAGTTCCAGATGAGCGAGGGGACACAGCAGATGAGTCACTTGGTTTGTTTACTGTGACGGAAGGAATCCTAGGTCCACCGTGAGTAGGGCCAAGCATCAGGTGCATGGGAAGGGAACGAGAGAAAAGTGTCGGTTGGGTCGAGCCACACCTAATGTTCCGTTGCTGATAGCTAATCCATCGCCAGAAAGGGATGGTATCCGGCTTTGTGGAGGGGTTGAACGTTAAGAGATGAAACTTGGAACAGGGTGTAACACACACGGGCCAATCGGCTTGGAAAAAACGCAATAACCTTGGGTCCCCATTGTGCTCCTCCAGGAGCGTGAATAAAGTGGAATGAGTAATCACTCGATAATGGAGCAAGTATAAGGGATAGTCTTCTATCAAAACATCATCTGCAATATTTTTGAGAAAAAAAGCCTGGACCACAACAGGAGTGGGTTTCTCGGATACAAACACCTTCTGGGCAGAACAGGCAAACCAATAGAGGTGGCCTTGATCACCCAACAAGCCGCAGAGCGTGGCGTGGTCATCCCACTGTAGTTTGAGGAGCATGTTGACACGAGAGAACGGACCGAGACACGGGAGTGTAACTAAAATCTGTTTTATAACAACCAATTAAAAAAAAAAAAAAAAAAAAAATTATATATATATTATCATACTATATTATATTATATTATATATTATAAGTAAAATATATTATATATAATAATTTTTTTTTTTTTTTTTTTTTTTTTATCCACAGAAGTTTGAGTCAGTCTCCAAAACATGTAAGCAAAATCAACATTTTCAATATGCTAATGAGATGACGTCATAGGTGATGTCCTTAAATTATATTTTAATTTTAATGTTTTTAAATATGTAATTTATAAGTTGTAAAATTGAAATATTGTGAATACTTTGCTTCGACTTGTTTTTCGTCTACCAGTCTGTAATCTGTACGGATCCACAGGGGAATCGGGCGGCCCCTTTCCCAAGTCAGACATTTGAAATCCTTTGCGATTTCGAAGACAATTGGTTCTGTGATTTCAAAGGCAATCGGTTCCAGTTCCTGGATATTATTTTCGCAATTACACGAATCAGGATCAACGCATTTGATGACAAGTTTCTTCTCTCGAGTCAATGTCAATTCCAAACTACACATATACGGAGTCCACATGATCGGTTCGTCTATCCGAATCTTGCATTGCTTCCATGAAGAGAAACGTATTTCTTGAAAAGGCAAAAAAGGCCTGTAATGCACCATGATAAAACCGTAGTGTTTTAGATAGTAGGTCAGCAAAGTTTCTTTGTCCCCATAACACGTGTAAAGCGAAAAATTCATGATTTTTTTCGTTTTGTGAATGAATTCGCGAGAAAAAGTAACATGACATTTGGGTTCCTGTAAATTCCAAAGAACATCCATATCGAACTGAAATATTGTGAAATGTAACGTGGTTTCGTTTACATGCAAATAAATTCGATGCTTCCAATCTCTCTGATTAAAATACCATCCGGGTCGTAAGTTGCGCAAAAGCTTAATGTATTCCATTGAGAATGGACCCGGAGAAGCCAGATAAGATGAACGATTTTTTAAAAAAGGACGAAATTCTGACATTTTAAAAAGCGTGTGTAATTTATCTTTCAGTGGGACAAAATTCAAAATTTGAAATAAAATGTCTTCGGGCAAGTCTAATAGTTGGAGAGGAGCCATCTCGAACAAATGCGACAATGGAACTGTACTTTTAAGTATTTAAAAAGTAAACTCGTAAAATGCTTATTTAAAAAAAAAAAAAAAAAATTTTTTTTTTTTTTTTTTTTTTTCAGCCTATTTTGCCTGACAGATGAAACTGCGCATTTGTGAAATTTACCGCAATAGGTATTAGTATAGTTAAATATATTTTATAATATTTTTTAAAATAAAAAACATTGTATAGTACTTTTTTAATAATAATACACACACAATATAGATACATTGTACTATTTATATACTTTTATAGTTATATATATATTTATTACATAATGTACCGTGTTCATACACAATGTCCAATCTTGGCGTATGGCTCATCGCAAAAAAATGGGCTAAAGGAAATTGGAATCTTTTTTTCCAATTTCCTTTAGCCCATTTTTTTGCCCCATGTTCCGGGAAGGTTCTTTCATATTTTGAGTCTCTGATTGAAAACCCCTCTCACTTCCACTTGCATGTCTGGATAGGGATGGGTGAGAAAGAATGTCATGTTGCTTTTCACCTGGCGTGTGTCTGCCATTTGAAACACTTGCACCGCGGCGACCGGCACACAAGTGTTTTCGGACGTTTTCAATAGGTAACCTGTCTCATCCACTTGCCAAGAGACGGGCAACAGTTCGACTCTGCGTTGTTCGCAGTAACAGTGGCCGGCTGTTAAGAGGCATTCTACCCGGAGCGTGTAATCATCCGTGAGCATGACATTGAAATGGTACACCCCCGAGGCATCCTTCATTCGGATGGGTTGATAAAAGGAAAAGATGTATTCTTCCCAATCGTAAAAACGTATTTTGCATTGGTCCCGGTCCGGATAATCCGATTGAATCATGACCAGACCGTAATGTTTCAAGTAGTATAGGGACAGTTTCATGTGCGGTAAAAACACATAGTCTTCTAAAAAGGCTCGAAAGAGAGACGACATCCGGTTCAATGGGTTGAGGCACGTATCGGTAGAAGTAGGGCGCTGCGATACAGAAAGGCCCGTGTCCAGAAGAAAATGATGCAACGACAGAGTCATGCGATAGGGATCCAACTGAAGCCATAACCGGTGAGACCAATTGTCACGATGAACGTACCAGCCCCGTGGCATCGTTCGAATCAGGTCGAGAAAAGGCAGGGACAGGTAAGGGCAACAAGTAATCCATGCGCCTCGTTGTTCGAGGTAAGGACGAAATTCCGGCAAGTCCATTAAACTCTCCAGTTTGTCCTCAAACGAAAGGTACTCTCTCAACAGTTTGAATAAAATGTCTGGAATCAAATTCATCAATTGGAGGGCCATTGGGAGGCTTTTGAAGCGTGTCGCGCTCACACAGACCTTTTATAAGGACTCTTTGGCAAGAAGCCAGGATTAGATTAATTTTGGTTTTTTAAACTCAACGCGTTCCCTTCTCAGTTGATCATTTTCTCTTTCCAAATAAGAAATGAGTTTACTTTGCACACTTTTCAATTGTTTTTCCGACCGAGTGTATTTTCGTTTAATAAATGCGTGCAATTTTCGCACATGGGTGAGGGAGGTTTCCGCATTGTGTAGCGTCTTCTCCGTTTGTTGAACCGTTTCTTCGCACAGGAGGAGTTGGTCCATGAGCGGTTTCAACAGAAGAATACCTTTTTGTTGGGTGGGGGTGGGAAAATAGAGCGCATCCCCCAAGGCTTCACAAAACACATTTCCATGGTTCGCTTGCACTTTTTCCCAATCCGGAATCGGTTCATAACACGGTTCAAAAAACAGTTTGTGATCTTGATAGAGATGTACAAAATAGTCGGTCGGCTGCACCGTTGGCCGAAAATGTTGAGACACGGGCAGGATCCAGTTTGTCAACAGACCTGGTAAGTCGCGCACCCGAATAGCCAGTAATCCATTCAGGGACAAGGTGACCGGAGTCAACAGGTAGGGTTCCGCTTTGGCGTACACTTGATGCAACAAAGCCAAGAGGCCACCTTTCCATTGCAAAGTTAACACCAGTTTAGACAAGGCTGGTAAGGACGTGGTAATGTAATACTGTGTGAGGGAGCCCACAGGTAAGAAACCAGGGTCCAAAGGATAAGTGGTAAAATCACACTGAGAAAGCCGTTGACTTAACGAAACCAAGACATGCACCAACGTCAGAGGAGAGGTAATGGAGTGTTTTTGAATGGAAGGACTTTTCATTTTTTTCCAAGTATTTTTCAGAAAGGAGCCTTTAGGAGTCGTCATGAGCACGAAATGGCGATGGGGAATCCCTCCGCCGTCACAAAAACAACTAAAGGGTAAGGTGCGCGTTTTGCCCGCATCCGCGTGCAGGACTTTGACAAAAGACTCAAAACCAGGGGGTCGCACTAAAACATGATACCAATCGGCTTCTGAGTTTAAATAAAGTTGAACACAAGCGGTGGCTAGATTTAAACGATTACATCGAAAAACTAACCCCTTTAAAGGGGGATGTAGTTCCCAAATAGGATTTTCGGGTAAATGGGGAAGTGGAATATGATGATCAAATTGTTTCTCATCACACAGGAGTTCCAAGTCTAAAATGGTGGGAGTGTCCGGCTGTGGCGATAGAGTGAGAGGACGAACTTGAGACTGAAGAAACTGGTTATAGCAGGTCATGAGGTGGTCCACATGATGACTTTTTTCAGTGTCGGCCCAAAAAGTATGCCCAAAGCACCAAACACACGCACAATCGGGATCCAGAGCATGTTGAACGAAACAATGCTGTTCAAAAAATTCAGCAACAATGAAATGTCGGCAATGGGGACAATGAAAAGGCGTTGTATTCTTTTTCAGTAATTTTAAATAATTGCTGAGTGAAGGCATCAGAGATTTCACAAGGGCTTGAGAGAGTGAATGAAATCAGAAAGGAAAACAAGAATATATTATTAAAAAAAAAAAAAAAAAAAAAAAAAAAAAATTTATATAATTGATAATATTATCTTATTATCATCATCATTATTATTATCTCTTATATTATATATAATTGATAATTGTTATAATAGTACATGATTTTTTCTTACATACTTATAGTATATAACTTTTTGTTATATACTGCTTTACATAATGACTCCCCCCACAGCCTTTTTTTACGGTGATTTTTTGCAAGCCGCTGTTTTTTTTCGTTCTTGTTCCTTTTGATATTTTTTATAAAGCCTTTCATAATTTTCTTCAACTTCTTGTTTTATTTCATCAGTGATTGCTTTCACGATATCCTTTAATGAGTCCCGTATCATTTCCTGTTTAATTTTTTCTGAATAATCACCAATTTTCGAATAAGCTGAACGAAATCGTTTAATATCTATGTATGATTTTATTTTATTCTTATTTAACAATTGAATGTTACTTGGACGAAATTCTTTTCTCTTGATTTTACGAACATTTCTCGAACGTTTCAATTCAGTTTCATCCTTCTTTAGTACAAACCCTTCAACAAACTTTTCGGAAAAAGCACTTTGATACTTTTCCACTATATCGTATAAATCGTCAGTAGCTTTGTAATCTATATTTAAAATGGGTACGTAAGGCAATCCGACTTTTATAAATAACTCAATAGCAGCACTATATTTTAAAAAAGTGTCTTCATCCACATTATAAAGATCAAAGGATCTAAAAAATACTTGTTTGCTTCCAAAGACATTTTCCGATACAGGATCGTAATAGTTCATCATAGGCATTGTTTTACCAAATATTTCTCCATAGACTAGAAAATTATAGTTTAAGATACCTTTTAGTTTTTCAACAATTTGTATGAGCGGATCTATAATTTCGGTAAACCAAAATGCTTAAAATCCTTTTCAATTATTTCGTTTCGCGTCTGAAGTCGAAGTGTATTTTTGAGATAACCTATTCCAAGATTAGAGCCATTATCTTTTCAGTCACGATAAATTCTCCGGGAAGCGGGTCAGACTTGATTTCATGGTATCTGATAACACGATTAACTTTATCCATTATGAATAGAAAGTTGTCTCGGCCGAGAATATAAATATTATTATGTAATATATGTATTTAAAAAAAAAAAAAAAAAAAAAAAAAAAAAAATTTTTTTTTTTAATCACCACTGTGGTCATTTTTTAGGATACCTGTTATTTTGTTATTTCAATATCGTCTTCTTCCCTTTCCACCAGATACAAAATAGTATCAGTGCCAAACCCAACCCGAGTAGTAACCAAACAATTCCATTGCTCTCAAAAGTTTTTGGAACACACTTTACGTAGGCAGGATCCCATACCAACTCCGATTCCGGATCCCCTCGTTGAACCGCTTTAACCACCGATTCCGTGATGGTGGACGTATAGCCAGCATCACAAGTCAGTTTTGCCTTATCCCATTCTACGTAATACATTTTTTTGTGGCTCGTAAAGGTACCCTTGACTGCCACTGGTAGCCCTGTCAAATAGCGGACGCACATGGGGATAGGGTACCAACCCAACCCCGTTGGATACAAAATGGCTGTGGTTTCCGAACCCCCGAACAATGTATAACCTTCATCACAATGTAGTGTAGCCTTATCCCCTTCCACATAAGGAGGGGGCCCCTCAGTGGTATACTCACCATGGGGTGCATGGGGAAACTCATCCAAAACTTGTATACACTCGGCGGAGGGCGGTTTCCACTGCGTTTGGCCATTTTCGTGGGTGACGATGGCGACAATTTCTGATTTCGTTCCGTAACCATTCTCCTCGTCGCAAAACAGGTAGGCTTCCGTTCCTTCCACATAAGGAGGAGGCCTGACAGAGTGAAACTCACCGTGTACGGCTTTAGGTAACGTGTAGAGAGCAGGTTCGCAAACATTGGTATAAGGAACAGTCCATTTTAATTGACCCTGGTCGAGGATAGCCATGGATTGTATTGCCAGTGTACTCCCGTAACCCTCCTCACATGTCAAGCGGGCGACTGTTCCTTCTCGATAGGGGAAGGAGCTATCGGTGAAAAACGCACCCTTGTCAGCGTCAGGTAAGTAAAACAAAGCCGGTTCACACGGGATTAAAGGTGGATGCCAAGTCAATTGATTGTTTTTCAGGACGAGTTGAGACGTCCTCGTGTTGGGGGCATAACCGTCATCACACTCTAGAAACGCTTGAGTCCCGAGTCGATAGGGAGGTGGCACGATGGTGAAAAATTTACCCTTTTGAGTGGCGGGTAAAAATTCCACAGCCGGTTCGCACCGGGCAGAAGGAGGGTTCCATTTCAAGTTACCCTCCCGATCGTGATACAGGTACGAGTGAGTCCATGGGGAGGCGTAGCCCTCATCGCACACCAGTTTGGCGGCCGAATTGACGCCGAAAGGCGGTTGGCAGTCTCCCTGGTCTCTATCGAGACAAACAAATGTACCGTGTTCCGCGACAGGGAATGTGTTGGTACCCAATTCCAGACAGAGGAGGGAAGGAGGGTCCCATCGTAAGTGATCCTTTTCCCGGATCAGTGTTGACTGACTTTTCCAGGCCACTTCATATCCTATCCAACAGTGGAGGTGAGCCACCGCCCCTTCTCGATAAGGGGGTTCCTGGTCACAGGTCCAGTCACCATGGTGAGTGACAGGGAACGTGTTTAACACGGGTACGCATTGGGCGGAAGGAGGATTCCATCGCCATTGCCCCTGATCCAAAACAAGAATCGATTGCGTGACCCCTTCGGGAGCAAACCCATCCTGGCATGTCAAATGGGCTATTGTCCCTTCCCCGTAAGGAGACGGGGTATCACAATGAAATTGACCGTGTTGGGCGGTTGGGGGCACGTTCATAATGCTTAACTTAAAAAAAATGCGTTTACAGAAATTTTAATAATTAAATTAATAATTAAATTAAATTTTTTTTTTTTTAAATAAATAACATTATTAATAATATATATACATATATATATATTATTATTATTAAAAAAAAAAAAAAAAAATTTTTTTTTTTTTTTAATATAATTTATAATAATATTTATAATATAATATAATATAATTTAATTATAATTATATTTATAATATAATATATATATATATATATTATTATAATATATATATATATATATATATTATTAAAAAAAAAAAAATTTTTTTTTTTTTTTTTTTATAATATAATATTATAATAATATATATAGTAATATAATAATATATATAAAAGAAATATATATTATATTATAATATATATCATTATATATTTTTTCTACAATTATTCCTTTACTATATATATATATATGTATATATATATTATTATTATTATTAAAAAAAAAAAATTTTTTTTTTTTAAATATTTATAATATAATTTATAATAATATTTATAATATAATATAATATAATTTAATTATAATTATATTTATAAATATAATATAATATATATTATTATAATATATATATATATTTATAAATATAATATAATATATATATATATATATATATTATAATAATATATATATAGATATATTATTCAAAAAAAAAAAAAAAAAATTTTTTTTTTTTTTTTTATTAATATAATATTATAATAATATATATAGTAATATAATAATATATATAAAAGAAATATATATTATATTATAATATATATCATTATATATTTTTTCTACAATTATTCCTTTACTATATATATATATATATATATATATATTTAAAAAAAAAAAAAATTTTTTTTTTTTTTAATATAATTTATAATAATATTTATAATATAATATAATATAATTTAATTATAATTATATTTATAATATAATATATATATATATATATATATATTATTTAAAAAAAAATAAAAAAAAAAATTTTTTTTTTTTTTAATAATATAATATAATAATAATATATATAGTAATATAATAATATATATAAAAGAAATATATATTATATTATAATATATATCATTATATATTTTTTCTACAATTATTCCTTTACTATATATATATATATATATATATATATATATTATAAAAAAAAAAAAAATTTTTTTTTAATAATATTTATAATATAATTTATAATAATATTTATAATATAATATAATATAATTTAATTATAATTATATTTATAATATAATATATATATATATATATATATATATATTTTATTATAATAATATATATATATATATATCATTAAAAAAAAAAAATTTTTTTTTTTTTTTTTTTATAATATAATATTATAATAATATATATAGTAATATAATAATATATATAAAAGAAATATATATTATATTATAGTATATATCATTATATATTTTTTCTACAATTATTCCTTTACAAGGAGTAATTAAGATGAAACATCACACGTATCAAACATTATATCAAGCTCATTTAGGAAATGTTAATGAAAAAAATCTCCTGGAAGCACGAGCGCAAGAAACGGATCCTTTTTATCATAATTTAATTGATCTAATCCTTGAAAAAAAAGAAATTAAAGTCGACTGGCCTATCAACCTTTTTACTGACACATTCCGCTCCGGTTCTCCACGCGAGCGGTTGGATGAAACAGTCTTTGCATTTATATTTCGAATTGTAGCCATCAACAAAGAAGAACGCTATCTACGAGCTTTTCAAAAACCCGAATCGTTTGACGCCGTCATGGCTTGGGAAGCCATTTTACGTCGCATTATTTTATGTTCATTCGCCCTTCTATACCATGTTCGCTGGACACCCGAATCTATTTTTACCCTCATGGAACCGACTGTGATGGAACTCTTAAGTGGTGGACATGTGTTTGCTCTCCGCAACCTCATGACATCACTCGGTATTTCTTTGGCACGTAAAACCCCTTATCAAGCCGAACTTCATTTTGAAAAATTAAACTTTTTACATGTAGGTCAGTACAGTTCTTTTTACTGGCGATACCTGCATTGGATGGCAGAAGCCTATCACATGCGCACAGAGGCCGACATGGCTTTTTACAAACGTCAGTGGCTCGAATTGCTCAATGGATCGCTTTATCGAACTCTGCGTTGCGGAATCTGTATGTATCATTTTCGAACCATGTTAAATGAACTTAAACCTCAGTTGATGGATCCGAAAACCAATTATCCAAAACTGTGGTTTGATATACATAATCGGGTTCATGCTCAAAGACGAGAACAATATACTTTTCTAAAAGAACCCGATTATTCCGAGTCGGAATACGAATCAGATCGCGATTTCATGCTCCAAGCTTTAGTGCCGTAATAACTACTTTTTCCCGCGTTCGGTTTTCTAAAAGGGTTGAGGATGAGCTTGTCAAAAATGAACGGTGTCACTGCTTTCCGCTCCCCTATCGAAAGCGCATGGATATCCCCAATCATATGTGGGTGAGAAGACCACCACCAAACGAGTGAAATCTCTTGATCGATAGGACTGGACAGGTAGTCGTTTTGATCGTAATGTTTTAGGGTAGAGTTGTACATTAACCCCCCGTATTGACCATGGTAAGAACGAGGAAGAATGAGGACAAAATTAGATTGGGGATCTTTATCTTTGGGTTCATTATAAATTGGAATATCAGAAATGTCCATCTTTTGAAATTTAGCTATTAAATCGGTGATGGAATCGAAAGGCACGTACATATGAGTCATGGTATCTTAAAAATTGTAGAGGGAATGTGTATATAAAAATAAAATCTGTCTAGATAAATTATATTTTTATTAAGTAAAAAAAAAAAAAAAAAAAAAAAAAAAAAAAAAAAAAAAAAAATTATTTTTATTTTTATTTTTATTTTTTTTTTATTTTTATTTTTTTTTTTTTTTTTTAATAATATATATATATTATTATTATTAAAAAAAAAAAAAAATTTTTTTTTTTTTTTTTTAAGTTTAAATGTGTATATCAATACTTTAATTTCATGTTATTAATCAATATTCATGGCGCGCTTGCCAGATTTTCCCTGTTCATCTTGTCATCTGGATCGCTGTCATATTGGGCGATCGTTAAAAACAGATCTCATTTTTCAACATCTTCTCAGGGAATCCATTTATTTAACTAATAAACATTTAGATGAAACAATGTTTTTTGATGCAACTGATTATTTGACTATGAATGAAGTAGAATGGCAAATGTATTGCACACTTACAAAAATACAAAAGCACTTTTATAAAAAACATCCAAACAAATTGAATGTTACGATAGAAAATGTCAACAATATAAAAGACATTTGTCCTACATTAAAGCAAAAAATGGCAGATATGGTCAAAACGACGATTGAGTTTGGTGAGTTTAATGTACTTCGTCATGAACTAGGTTTAATCGGAATACTGCCGATGCCTTACCAATGTATCACATTAGAATGTCTTATTATTGCAGGGAAGTTTGCATCGCAATGTATGGATAAATTTCCAAACTGTGTTGATGAAATTTTTGCGAACGTGTCAAACATGCTACTTGATTTTTTTGAGGAAGTGAATGTAATTGACTGGATCCACCATGTAAGCTCAACTATGCATTCATTTGGAACCATCACTTAAATTGTGGAACGTAAGTTAAGCTAGTGTTTTGTCCGGCGTAAATTTCGGACCAGCTCTCATCTTCTAGCAGCATAACTCTTTTAAAAAGATACTTGAAGATTTTCTATTATAAAGGGATTTTGGACTTGTAAAAATTTCAAAATTTTTCTATCGCAAGCGATTCATTTACAAAACTAGGATGTAATAAAAAAAAAAAAAAAAAAAAAAAAATATATATATATATATATATATTTTTTTTTTTTTTTCACTTATAGGAGAAGACGTATTTTGCTTTTCAAACTCGACATGGAGAAATTTTACATCAATCGATCGGATGGACTTCACTTGGAATACGTTCCAAAGTTTTACTCGTGTCCCTTCGATCAATTATACGGTGCACTGCCCCTGAAAAACATAACATTTTACCGATCGTCTTTCTATCGAAAACCTCTCCGGAAAGTTTGCGCATTCTCCAATGTGCGCGGAAAACGTTACTATTACTCAGGGCAATACGTAGAAGCCGTGGTCTGGCCTCCACTGATTGAAAAAATGAAACGCGACGCGGAAAATTACTTGGGCTTGAAATTTAACTTTGCTCTCGTCAACTATTATCCGAATGGCAGAGCCGGCATAGGGAAACACTCAGACAGCGAAAGTTGCATGGATCTGACTAAACCAATTGCTTGTCTGAATTTCGGAGCCAGCAGAAAAATAATTTTTAGAGAAAAGGTAGGAAAGGGGCGTTTTGAATTTAAGCCGGAAAACGAATCTCTATATGTTATGGGGCATCCCACGAACGAAAAATGGACGCATGAAATACCGGCCGAAAGTAAAGTGAAGGATCCTAGAATCAGTATTACATTTAGAGTGTTCAATGATTGAAACGTTCTTTGAAAAAAAAAAAAAAATTATATTATGTATTATATTATGTATATTATTTATTTTATAATATACATATATATTAAAAAAAAAAAAAAAAATTTTTTTTTTTTTTTTTTTATAATATAATATTATAATAATATATATAGTAATATAATAATATATATAAAAGAAATATATATTATATTATAGTATATATCATTATATATTTTTTCTACAATTATTGCTTTACAAGGAGTAATTAAGATGAAACATCACACGTATCAAACATTATATCAAGCTCATTTAGGAAATGTTAATGAAAAAAATCTCCTGGAAGCACGAGCGCAAGAAACGGATCCTTTTTATCATAATTTAATTGATCTAATCCTTGAAAAAAAAGAAATTAAAGTCGACTGGCCTATCAACCTTTTTACCGACACATTCCGCTCCGGTTCTCCACGCGAGCGGTTGGATGAAACAGTCATTGCATTTATACTTCGAATTGTAGCCATCAACAAAGAAGAACGCTATCTACGAGCTTTTCAAAAACCCGAATCGTTTGACGCCGTCATGGCTTGGGAAGCCATTTTACGTCGCATTATTTTATGTTCATTCGCCCTTCTATACCATGTTCGCTGGACACCCGAATCTATTTTTACCCTCATGGAACCGACTGTGATCTAACTCTTAAGTGGTGGACATGTGTTTGCTCTCCGCAACCTCATGACATCACTCGGTATTTCTTTGGCACGTAAAACCCCTTATCAAGCCGAACTTCATTTTGAAAAATTAAACTTTTTACATGTAGGTCAGTACAGTTCTTTTTACTGGCGATACCTGCATTGGATGGCAGAAGCCTATCACATGCGCACAGAGGCCGACATGGCTTTTTACAAACGTCAGTGGCTCGAATTGCTCAATGGATCGCTTTATCGAACTCTGCGTTGCGGAATCTGTATGTATCATTTTCGAACCATGTTAAATGAACTTAAACCTCAGTTGATGGATCCGAAAACCAATTATCCAAAACTGTGGTTTGATATACATAATCGGGTTCATGCTCAAAGACGAGAACAATATACTTTTCTAAAAGAACCCGATTATTCCGAGTCGGAATACGAATCAGATCGCGATTTCATGCTCCAAGCTTTAGTGCCGTAATAACTACTTTTTCCCGCGTTCGGTTTTCTAAAAGGGTTGAGGATGAGTTTGTCAAAAATGAACGGTGTCACTGCTTTCCGCTCCCCTATCGAAAGCGCATGGATATCCCCAATCATATGTGGGTGAGAAGACCACCACCAAACGAGTGAAATCTCTTGATCGATAGGACTGGACAGGTAGTCGTTTTGATCGTAATGTTTTAGGGTAGAGTTGTACATTAACCCCCCGTATTGACCATGGTAAGAACGAGGAAGAATGAGGACAAAATTAGATTGGGGATCTTTATCTTTGGGTTCATTATAAATTGGAATATCAGAAATGTCCATCTTTTGAAATTTAGCTATTAAATCGGTGATGGAATCGAAAGGCACGTACATATGAGTCATGGTATCTTAAAAATTGTAGAGGGAATATGTATATAAAAATAAAATCTGTCTAGATAAATTATATTTTTATTAAGTAAAAAAAAAAAAAAAAAAAAAAAATTTTTTTTTTTTTTTTTTTTTTTTTTTTTTATAATATCTATATTATTATTATAAAAAAAAAAAAAATTTTTTTTTTTTTTAAGTTTAAATGTGTATATCAATACTTTAATTTCATGTTATTAATCAATATTCATGGCGCGCTTGCCAGATTTTCCCTGTTCATCTTGTCATCTGGATCGCTGTCATATTGGGCGATCGTTAAAAACAGATCTCATTTTTCAACATCTTCTCAGGGAATCCATTTATTTAACTAATAAACATTTAGATAAAACAATGTTTTTTGATGCAACTGATTATTTGACTATGAATGAAGTAGAATGGCAAATGTATTGCACACTTACAAAAATACAAAAGCACTTTTATAAAAAACATCCAAACAAATTGAATGTTACGATAGAAAATGTCAACAATATAAAAGACATTTGTCCTACATTAAAGCAAAAAATGGCAGATATGGTCAAAACGACGATTGAGTTTGGTGAGTTTAATGTACTTCGTCATGAACTAGGTTTAATCGGAATACTGCCGATGCCTTACCAATGTATCACATTAGAATGTCTTATTATTGCAGGGAAGTTTGCATCGCAATGTATGGATAAATTTCCAAACTGTGTTGATGAAATTTTTGCGAACGTGTCAAACATGCTACTTGATTTTTTTGAGGAAGTGAATGTAATTGACTGGATCCATCATGTAAGCTCAACTATGCATTCATTTGGAACCATCACTTAAATTGTGGAACGTAAGTTAAGCTAGTGTTTTGTCCGGCGTAAATTTCGGACCAGCTCTCATCTTCTAGCAGCATAACTCTTTTAAAAAGATACTTGAAGATTTTCTATTATAAAGGGATTTTGGACTTGTAAAAATTTCAAAATTTTTCTATCGCAAGCGATTCATTTACAAAACTAGGATGTAATAAAAAAAAAAAAAAAAAATATATATATATATATATATTTTTTTTTTTTTTCACTTATAGGAGAAGACGTATTTTGCTTTTCAAACTCGACATGGAGAAATTTTACATCAATCGATCGGATGGACTTCACTTGGAATACGTTCCAAAGTTTTACTCGTGTCCCTTCGATCAATTATACGGTGCACTGCCCCTCAAAAACATAACATTTTACCGATCGTCTTTCTATCGAAAACCTCTCCGGAAAGTTTGCGCATTCTCCAATGTGCGCGGAAAACGTTACTATTACTCAGGGCAATACGTAGAAGCCGTGGTCAGGCCTCCACTGATTGAAAAAATGAAACGCGACGCGGAAAATTACTTGGGCTTGAAATTTAACTTTGCTCTCGTCAACTATTATCCGAATGGCAGAGCCGGCATAGGGAAACACTCAGACAGCGAAAGTTGCATGGATCTGACTAAACCAATTGCTTGTCTGAATTTCGGAGCCAGCAGAAAAATAATTTTTAGAGAAAAGGTAGGAAAGGGGCGTTTTGAATTTAAGCCGGAAAACGAATCTCTATATGTTATGGGGCATCCCACGAATGAAAAATGGACGCATGAAATACCGGCCGAAAGTAAAGTGAAGGATCCTAGAATCAGTATTACATTTAGAGTGTTCAATGATTGAAACGTTCTTTGAAAAAAAAAAAAAATTATATTATGTATTATATTATGTATATTATTTATTTTATAATATACATATATATTAAAAAAAAAAAAATTTTTTTTTTTTTTTTTTTTTTTTTTTTTATAATATAATATTATAATAATATATATAGTAATATAATAATATATATAAAAGAAATCTATATTATATTATAGTATATATCATTATATATTTTTTCTACAATTATTCCTTTACAAGGAGTAATTAAGATGAAACATCACACGTATCAAACATTATATCAAGCTCATTTAGGAAATGTTAATGAAAAAAATCTCCTGGAAGCACGAGCGCAAGAAACGGATCCTTTTTATCATAATTTAATTGATCTAATCCTTGAAAAAAAAGAAATTAAAGTCGACTGGCCTATCAACCTTTTTACCGACACATTCCGCTCCGGTTCTCCACGCGAGCGGTTGGATGAAACAGTCTTTGCATTTATACTTCGAATTGTAGCCATCAACAAAGAAGAACGCTATCTACGAGCTTTTCAAAAACCCGAATCGTTTGACGCCGTCATGGCTTGGGAAGCCATTTTACGTCGCATTATTTTATGTTCATTCGCCCTTCTATACCATGTTCGCTGGACACCCGAATCTATTTTTACCCTCATGGAACCGACTATGATGGAACTCTTAAGTGGTGGACATGTGTTTGCTCTCCGCAACCTCATGACATCACTCGGTATTTCTTTGGCACGTAAAACCCCTTATCAAGCCGAACTTCATTTTGAAAAATTAAACTTTTTACATGTAGGTCAGTACAGTTCTTTTTACTGGCGATACCTGCATTGGATGGCAGAAGCCTATCACATGCGCACAGAGGCCGACATGGCTTTTTACAAACGTCAGTGGCTCGAATTGCTCAATGGATCGCTTTATCGAACTCTGCGTTGCGGAATCTGTATGTATCATTTTCGAACCATGTTAAATGAACTTAAACCTCAGTTGATGGATCCGAAAACCAATTATCCAAAACTGTGGTTTGATATACATAATCGGGTTCATGCTCAAAGACGAGAACAATATACTTTTCTAAAAGAACCCGATTATTCCGAGTCGGAATACGAATCAGATCGCGATTTCATGCTCCAAGCTTTAGTGCCGTAATAACTACTTTTTCCCGCGTTCGGTTTTCTAAAAGGGTTGAGGATGAGCTTGTCAAAAATGAACGGTGTCACTGCTTTCCGCTCCCCTATCGAAAGCGCATGGATATCCCCAATCATATGTGGGTGAGAAGACCACCACCAAACGAGTGAAATCTCTTGATCGATAGGACTGGACAGGTAGTCGTTTTGATCGTAATGTTTTAGGGTAGAGTTGTACATTAACCCCCCGTATTGACCATGGTAAGAACGAGGAAGAATGAGGACAAAATTAGATTGGGGATCTTTATCTTTGGGTTCATTATAAATTGGAATATCAGAAATGTCCATCTTTTGAAATTTAGCTATTAAATCGGTGATGGAATCGAAAGGCACGTACATATGAGTCATGGTATCTTAAAAATTGTAGAGGGAATATGTATATAAAAATAAAATCTGTCTAGATAAATTATATTTTTATTAAGTAAAAAAAAAAAAAAAAAAAAAAAAATTTTTTTTTTTTTTTAATTTTAATTTTAATTTTAATTTTTTTTTTATAATATCTATATTATTATTATAAAAAAAAAAAAATTTTTTTTCTTTTTTTAAGTTTAAATGTGTATATCAATACTTTAATTTCATGTTATTAATCAATATTCATGGCGCGCTTGCCAGATTTTCCCTGTTCATCTTGTCATCTGGATCGCTGTCATATTGGGCGATCGTTAAAAACAGATCTCATTTTTCAACATCTTCTCAGGGAATCCATTTATTTAACTAATAAACATTTAGATGAAACAATGTTTTTTGATGCAACTGATTATTTGACTATGAATGAAGTAGAATGGCAAATGTATTGCACACTTACAAAAATACAAAAGCACTTTTATAAAAAACATCCAAACAAATTGAATGTTACGATAGAAAATGTCAACAATATAAAAGACATTTGTCCTACATTAAAGCAAAAAATGGCAGATATGGTCAAAACGACGATTGAGTTTGGTGAGTTTAATGTACTTCGTCATGAACTAGGTTTAATCGGAATACTGCCGATGCCTTACCAATGTATCATATTAGAATGTCTTATTATTGCAGGGAAGTTTGCATCGCAATGTATGGATAAATTTCCAAACTGTGTTGATGAAATTTTTGCGAACGTGTCAAACATGCTACTTGATTTTTTTGAGGAAGTGAATGTAATTGACTGGATCCATCATGTAAGCTCAACTATGCATTCATTTGGAACCATCACTTAAATTGTGGAACGTAAGTTAAGCTAGTGTTTTGTCCGGCGTAAATTTCGGACCAGCTCTCATCTTCTAGCAGCATAACTCTTTTAAAAAGATACTTGAAGATTTTCTATTATAAAGGGATTTTGGACTTGTAAAAATTTCAAAATTTTTCTATCGCAAGCGATTCATTTACAAAACTAGGATGTAATAAAAAAAAAAAAAAAAAAAAAAATATATATATATATATATATATATATTTTTTTTTTTTTCACTTATAGGAGAAGACGTATTTTGCTTTTCAAACTCGACATGGAGAAATTTTACATCAATCGATCGGATGGACTTCACTTGGAATACGTTCCAAAGTTTTACTCGTGTCCCTTCGATCAATTATACGGTGCACTGCCCCTCAAAAACATAACATTTTACCGATCGTCTTTCTATCGAAAACCTCTCCGGAAAGTTTGCGCATTCTCCAATGTGCGCGGAAAACGTTACTATTACTCAGGGCAATACGTAGAAGCCGTGGTCTGGCCTCCACTGATTGAAAAAATGAAACGCGACGCGGAAAATTACTTGGGCTTGAAATTTAACTTTGCTCTCGTCAACTATTATCCGAATGGCAGAGCCGGCATAGGGAAACACTCAGACAGCGAAAGTTGCATGGATCTGACTAAACCAATTGCTTGTCTGAATTTCGGAGCCAGCAGAAAAATAATTTTTAGAGAAAAGGTAGGAAAGGGGCGTTTTGAATTTAAGCCGGAAAACGAATCTCTATATGTTATGGGGCATCCCACGAATGAAAAATGGACGCATGAAATACCGGCCGAAAGTAAAGTGAAGGATCCTAGAATCAGTATTACATTTAGAGTGTTCAATGATTGAAACGTTCTTTGAAAAAAAAAAATTATATTATGTATTATATTATGTATATTATTTATTTTATAATATACATATATATTAAAAAAAAAAAAATATATATATATATATATATATATATTATTAATTTTTTTTTTTTTTTTTTTTTTTAATAAATAATATATATAATATAATACATAAAATAAAATATAGTATATATTTATTTATATTATAAAATAAATAATATATATAATTTTTTTTTTTTTGTTATTCTGTAAGGATTCTGTTCAAATAGTGTTGTTGATATTTGGCAAGAGTAATCCATTCATTTTCAATACTGTTACAAAAAATATTTCCAGAATTGGCTTGGATTCGACCCCACTCTGAGTGATCAAGCACACATTCGTTCTTTTCAAAATATAAGGCTCGTTTTAACGTCAGATAAACAACATAATCGGTGGGTTGATTTGTGGGGAAAAAATGATTGGATACCGGTAAAACGAGGTTCATGGGAATATTGGGAACATGTTTGACATATACTTTCCAAGAGTCATCGATACATTGAGCAAAAGGGGCAAGAACCTCGGGACAAATCTGTTCACACACCTGATGAATAAGTTGCAGAAAACCAGTTTTCCAACAACCGGCGAGAACCCATTCAAAATTTTTAGGAAGGGGAATGTTGATACAGAAATGATTGCAGCGGGTAAGAACATGGCCGGAAAAAGTACGATCGGAGTATCGATCACTTACATGACCGAGGGTATTGAGTAAATGCCGTGGAGATTTAATACGGATGCGTTGAATACCTGGTTTCATTTTTTTCCAAACATTGAGTTTAAAATGACCCACCGGGGACACGGCAATGACATGGCGATGCTGCCTCCTTGAAGCATCTGGATGGGATCCGCTATCACACCAACACCAGAAGGGTAAAAGGACTGTGTGAGGGTAATCGGTTTCCATAGCCTGGTAAAAGATATGAAAGGCCACGGCAGGAATTTGCAAATGAAACCAATCCGTGCCTCCGCGAAGATATTTGCGGATACAAGCCGCAGCGAGGTTCAGGGAAGGAATGGAAAAAGTCAGAGTCTCTGGCATTTGCCACCAATCGTCTGGGGGCTCAAAGAGGGATTGGTAGGCGATCGGAGGCAGTTCGGGAAGAGTAGGATGACCGAAAAAATCATGAGCGGAACACGGTGGATTTGTATCAAAGAGAGTAAACGTATCCAGCCCATGAGTCGGCATTACTCAAAGTAGAGTGATTCCTTCCTTGTTTTAAAGAATAAATATTTAGAATGTTCAACTTCTTATATTAAATACCTGGTACAAAAAAAAAAAAAAAAAAAAATTTTTTTTTTTTTCAATGGGAATCAATGGGAATCAAAAAAAAAAAAAAAAAAATTTTTTTTTTTTTTTTTTTTTTGATTTCCATTGATTTGGTCACATTGTCTCGACATGTTTCCCACCAAAGGAAATAAACACAACTCAATTAACATTTAATTTTTAAGGTTAAAAAAAGTTTCTCATACAGTTTGGTTATGTAAAAGTATGGATTACATGTCGTATAAAACAATCTAAAATTATACACAACTTAAGAGTAAATTGACGCAACTCCCCAATCGCGATGACGTGCTTTTTGAAGTCTTTTTCAGGGAATACGTATTCACCACCTGTTCCGAGAGTTCCATTTTTAAGTAGCAATTTTCCATTTCCAGTTGCTCAATGCGATTCTGAAACGGTCGGACAATATCCAGATATTGATTTTGTTCATTCGATAATGTCAACCATCCCTTTTCAAGGGCTTGAAAGAAACAATTTCCCAAATAGGCCTGCATTTGACCCCATTCCATATCCTCCAGCTCCTGTTCCTTTTTTTCAAAATACAGTTTACGGTTTTTGCCGAGATACAAAAAATAGGGGGTGGGTTCAGTGGTGGGGAAAAACTGCTTCGATACAGGAAGGACCACATTCTTGACTAGACCTGGAAGATGTTTTGTTGGTATTCTCCAAACATCTTGGACGCGTTGAGCAAAGCAGATGAGGTGATTGGGATCCATGTACCGATATCGCTGACTCAAAAACTGTTGCCATCCTTTGTCCCATACACAGGCGAGAACCCACTTAAACTTTTTCGGAAAAGTGATATTTATGTAAAAATGGTTCAAATCTGTCTTCACGGTGGACGATACTCGGCAT